>JAHZMV010006641.1:0-17535 GCA_027743765.1 Coecobrya sp. COE2
CGCAACGCATCATTACAATTACCATGCCACAATAAGGAATAAAATGTAAACATCCAAATATTGCACGATTCATCCAAAAATTGCTAACAGAATATAACCTCAAATACACAAATAAATAATACAACGCATCTGATTTTAAAATCAAGCCTGCTATTGTGACAGGGAAGACCAAAAATATTCCAATGATGGAACAAATATGTGACACACCGATTACTCGAATTTGTGATTTGTATCTTGATTCATAGGTATGATATAAAAGTGGATGAATTTTTATCAGCTTGTGATGAAGATTTAAAATGTTGTTAATTCCAACCGCAATTTCTTTTCTTCGCGGAAAAATTGACCCACAAATTTTTGTGAAAAGCACTAAGAACATAACAATCTGCGTCCAAATTAAGGCATGTACGGTTCTCGAGATTTGGGTTTTGTTTGGTAGAATTTCGTTGTAGTTGAGAATACACCAGCAATGCGCTGCAGCTATTACTAAACTGATGGTAACTTGAAGAAAAAATCTACTACATTTATAAAGTGGGATGATGTCAACTCGGATTGTGTTCTCGTTCCATTCCAGTGGATGGCTTCCAAAAGTTTTTACAAATAGAAAGTTGTGAACTTTAATTGATCTTTTGAAGTATACCAGCATGGGCGACATTTTCAGAGTGAAATTCACTAATAAATTAAGGGCCTAACGTTACTTAACTGTATTTGCTTGCCAAAATATTATTTAATAGAAATTTGCTTAGAAGCTAATTTCAGCAACTTCGTTTGTATTTTTCTCAAAAATAATTTTGTTATTCAGTATATGTTAGCCATTTCAGTTGTTGTTCCAATGAAATGTTTTTGATGACTAAATTAGCTGACCATCAAAAAACAGAACAATTGTGAACTAGATTTATCTAAACTATATTCGCACTATTACTAAGCTTTGATCTTAATACACGTTGAAGTATATTAAAGTACTTGTAAAAAAGTAAGTCAGTATATAAAATATAGTGGAAGTAATTTTTATTCAATATGGGATACATACATACATGAAAAATGGTTTAAATTTAAATAAAAATTAAAAGCTGTTTTTTTCTGAAAAATGATTGGCTATCTAACTTGATCGTCCGATCGGAGAAGAAAGGTAGCTTATTTTTCTGTTAAACTGGCCACTTGATGGAACTATTTATGAAGCACAGATATTACCAGAATTTCATTAAATTAAATATTTGGTTATAACTCCAACTTGAGCTAGATTGAATTTGACAGATATTTTGGCATGATGAAAACAATGAAATATGGCAAATACATCTTGGAAATATATTAAGCCGCAGGCTCATCTCCCTGCCGTTTTCGTATTTGATGCAAGCTGCCGCTCAAATAATTGCAACATCACACGTTGTACATATGAATTGACGAAAGTTACATATACTGAAGATTATGAATTTTGATTGCTGAAATGCAACGTTACGAGCGGCATTATGTAGTTCAATCAAATAGAAATAGAAAGTAAAATATTGTATAAGCATAACTATAACATATGTACACAATAATTTATTTTGCATTGCCCTTGGGCTATCCACCTGTACATTTTTATAAGGAGGCTTGAAAAAATAATTTCTAAGAAAATAATTAGGTATTTCTTTTTTTCCGACTGTTATATTTTTCATTGTATTACCGATATGTTTATATAAACCCATTGTATGATAAAATAATTATTCTTTTTTTTAAATAAAAATCAGATACGTGAAAAGATTTGGATTGGGAAAAGCAATTCAATTTCTAAAAAAATATTTTTATACAAGGCTACAGGTACATACATTGTTTTCCAGTTATCTCTGGGTAACTTCTTACATCTCACACTGGTTGAGTTAAAACAAATTTTAAAAATTTGTTCATCAATCCAAGCAATCTTATTAATTTTCAATTATTACTATTCGCTGTGATGTTTGTATACTCTTTGATCCTTATTATAGTTTGACATACATGATCAATTATAAAACCAGTAATTTATATTTTAAAAATTTCATTCAAGGAAAACCATGCAGGTCAATATCCTTGTTGCATGCATTAACTGAGCATTCAGAAATATAAAATGGGACATACGTATATCATATTAAACTTTGTCAAGGCGATATTAAAATCGGTATGAGTATTTATGCAAGTCCAAGGTAACACGCTACATAGCTGGTCTCCTACAACAACGTAGTAAAATTTGGTAGTCATTAGTCATGACTTAAATAAACGTGGTGTATCATAAAATATTTATATATCCCATGATATTCTCGTACAGTCCAACAAGGTTTGCCTCCCACAATCTAGCGTGTTTAATAAGATCACATGCACCATAGAATTTTAATGTCCTCGAAAAGAGTCATCATGTCTACACAGTGAGGAAATAATATTCAACAAATTTTGGCTATTGAACGGCTCAATACAGTTCTCTTTCGATGGCATTGACATTCAAATTATAGGAGTATTTCAGACTTTAACATTTGCGTGAGACTAATCTTTCAATCTCAGTCCTTTATTATTTTGATTGGGGAATAGCAAACATTTTCTAACAATATTTGTCTTGCATCAAATTGATCAGCTCAGTTCAATCAAGCTTGTTCATAGTTAGTTTAAATTTAGCAGATTAAATGAAGCATAACCATTAAAGTTGTTTTCTTTGCACTTGTCAGTATTGTGCTAATATTTGAAACGATTTAATTTTATTCTTGTGTGCAATATAACACATAAGTTATACGAAAATGTTAGCAATTTCAACACGAAATCCATTGCTTATTAAGCTTGTCGTTTGGATTCTAGTAACTTGTGGTAAAAAAAATTTTGGATTTAAATTTTACTATAAATTTAACAAGACTAAAAATTTCACAGTTAATAAAGTTAATCTCCTATTCTACATTAGCAATGCCAGCAACGGGGTTGAAGAAAGTGCCACTGATTTTAGGAGGTGTTCCTGTGGGTCAAGGTGATGTATACAGAATACCATTCCAAGTGTACATTTTCACCAAAAAGGATGGTGATGATACAAAATGTGGTGGCTCCATTATTAACAATTTCCACATTCTCACTGCCGCTCATTGCGTTCAAGGCGCTGCAGCAAACCAAATAGAAATAACTGCTGGAACAAATTACCCCTCGCGTTTAAGAGGATCCGCAGATTATAGTGAGCAGATTCGGAAAGGAGCACAAGTCTATATTCACGAAAGCTTTGTTTTGAAAACACTAATTAATGATATCGCAATAGTTAGACTGGATAATCCACTAACGTTCTCATCTCAAATTCAAAGCATCAGTTTACCATTGCCATGGGAAGAATTTACTGGCACAGGTATTGTAAGCGGTTGGGGGAGAACAACCGAAAAAGGGCCGACATCGGATAACCTACTTTTTGTTGAAGTGCCAATCATCCCTTATCAAGCATGCCTAAAGAGTTACTCGAACCTTCGTAGAGATCAGATGTGCGCTGGAGCGAAGGGTCGTGACTCCTGCTTTGGGGACTCAGGTGGCCCATTGACATGTCAGAGGAGCTCGAGTAGAGAGAAGGTACTTTGCGGCATTGTGTCCACAGGAACAGGCTGTGGGTTACCAGATTACCCCGGAATTAATACGAAGGTGTCTAGTTACATTACCTGGATTCAGGATATTTTAGCAAAATCCGGTATTTATAGACAAATTATCTTTAACTCTAGAAAATAATGGATTGACACAAACTATAATAATTATGTACTTAAATAGATCGTGGGACGCAATATATCAGCAACAGAAATTATATAAATCGAAATTCACGGAATAATTTTAACAATTGGGAACCCACCAGATTTGACACCAGGTTGGTTACAAAATTAAAATTACCAGATAGAGATGTGAATGATATTTTATTTAAAAAAAAATTTTATGGTTTAGACGCTGTACATACTACGAGTTCCAATGCACTGAAAACTCAAAATGTATCCCATCAAATTATAAATGTAATGGATACAATGATTGTCCGTCAGGATCGGATGAGTATGGATGTCCAAGTCGTTGGAGGTATGAATGTATACAAAATACTGAAATGCATTATGATTAAAGAGAAAAAACACCGCTGTTTCATGTTATCAGATCTTGTTCATCCTATCAATTCCGTTGCGTGGAAAATTCTAAATGCGTCCCTTCTTGGTTTAGATGCGATAATATCAGAGACTGCCCATTTGGTTCAGACGAGGTTGGTTGTTAGATTCATTTAAACCGTAAATTTGATTTCCTTTTGTATTTAAGATACCATGGCACGTAATTGATGTTTTGTAAGGTTACGAATGATGATGTAATACAAAACAATAAAATGCTGCATACACTGTTTCACATACACTGTCGTTGCTGTATACTAATTATATATTTTATGTAAGGTGCTTACAGCACATACAAACGTATATATTCATTGGATTGCAGTTCGGAGGTAGTTTTGATACGTTATGTTCTTGGCATTGAAATCATGCTTCCAAATCAACAATAAGCCAGTCGGACAATTGCTTGTGCGATGCAATATGTGAATGTAATTTCTCTTGATTTGCTTTACCCTCATCCACATCTATCTATTTCCCTACAATCTACACCATTCCGTTGTAGAAGGCCGGGTATGGTGCAAACTAGCAAATGCATTCATGAGACAATCTAAAGCGTGTTAATATATCATTTGATGCTTAGCAGTGAGACACAAACGCTTGTATCATGATCCATTTGAAAATGTGTAAACATGACCATGAAACGGATAATCTTGTTTCATGAATCACTTTTTATAAAATCCCTGTAGGCCTTTGTCTTTCCTTCATATTAATTCCACAGATCATGCTTGAATATCTTATTTTTGCTTTTCCTTGTCACTTTCAATGTATAAACACGGCCTATGCCCCGTAGAATTTTTATCACCAAAGCAGGGGTGCAAAATCCTCTCGACCCTGGGACCTTAGGTGCCAGGGTCAAGAGGTTAGGTTTTTCCATTCAGCATGAAAATTCTCAGTAAAATATGATCTTTTTATGATGTTCTTCAACTGGTGCTCATTAGAGGAAACGTCATATTATGTCTGACATCAAACGTGGAAAAAAATTTGTACACTTAATCTGTTTACGTCTACTGTCTACCCAACCAACCATTTCAATTACCGAGAACTCTAAATCTGTCGTAATAGGACACCAAACATCAACAGAAGATATTGGTTTTCTCCTTTGTTCAAACACATCAAGTCTTCAGAGAAAACGAAGAAAGGAAACAGCTTGCTTTCTACACTATACGCTCCCAAAGTGAAACTAAATAGTCTCATTACAAATCTTTCAGTACTACGATCTATAAAGCAAGTTCACACTTCATTCAACACAATCAACCAAAAGTTTACGCTCGGCTTGCAGCCGCGGCTAAACATCATTACATTGAAGCTATCAAAAATGGGTGAGACGAGTGGGGAATATAACTGGCAAAAGCGGTCCAAACAATTTCAATTCGAATTCAAATACACAGCAGAGAGCATCGTATTGCGGCTCAGGATAATTCCAAAAACATTCTGCCGATAGCAGTCTTATGTTTTATCTGCGACCTGCATATATATATTTATCATATCCAAAGTGTTGGAAATTATGTCAGGAGAAAATAGAGTTTCTAAAATATTTAAATATAAGTGATACGAAATCTTGTCGCCTTGTCTCAAAACGTTGGACAAATGCAATCTGTGAAAGCGTTGAGACCCTTCCAGACAGAGTGCCATATATGTCGAGCATGCTAACTAGAATGACAAAAACCCATTTTAATTATCAAGGGCTTCCTGAAATTCCAATCAACTTTGGAATATTTATGAAATTAGGACGCAGTACCATGCACGACTCAGCTGAAATCGAAAATCCATTTCCTGGCAGACATGTTCACATAACAGTGAAAGCTGGTGATAATGATAGAAATAAGTTAAAACGTTTTCGTGAAAGTGTGTATGCTAGACTAAGATTAAAGGCGGATCATTTTCATGCAGTTTCAGTGCTCCAGTTATATGGTCGGCACATTTATTATCTCATTCTGGATTTTCCTACTATAGACCAAATCGACAGTGAGCTAATTATTGGTAAAGTTGTACAGCCGTTATTCAAATGCCTCGCTTTAATAATTAATTTAAAAACATTAAAATTCACAAGATTTTCCGTTTTGTAAATAATGTAATGCAAAGCGAATCACTCAAGTTTTTAACTTTATTTCTATGGCATGGTTTCCATTCCAACTTGAGTGTTTGATCTTATCGCAAGTTGAAAACGAATCCACCAGTAGTGGTTTTTATGACGCAACATTGAAAGTATTTGTGAACCATGATGGGATGCAACGACATGCAATATATATGCCATTAAAAAGTGAGTACAGACCATTATTTAGAAATATGGGTGACCTTTGACTACGTATGTACATATGTGTGGTTGACTATGCCCAACGCCAGACAGAATATCCATCACGATTTACGGTTCTTACCCTTTCGAAATTTCTCGATAATATTCGACTGCAAATTCTGAAGTAAAGTTTAGCTAGCTAAAAACGGAGATATTCAGTCATTTTGAAATATTATTTTGCCAACTAATTACAAAATCTTCAAGGAAATATGCGATAGAGTAAAATTTCAATTATTACTAAACTGCTATCTATCTTTATAAACGTGCCCAATGTGGCATAGCTAAGCTGCTAACTAAACGCCATAAATAACTGAGAGCAATAATGAGACCAATCTATGTATGTTTGAAAGATTTAATAAATAGCAAGTTGGATTTGTAGCGTTGATATTGCTGATCATTACCTATAGATTGGGTTTATATTCAGTACTATGCAATATTGCAATTAAATTATTGTCTTCAAATGTTCATTGCTCACGTCGTATTATTTTTGAGACAAACAAACCTAGCAACTTATCATCCAAAATCGCCCAACATTGCATTGCATTGAAACATTAATACTTGCAAATTTCCGATTCGGGTATGTACACACCAAACAAACACCAGTTATTTCATGGGGGCGTATTACTTCATTATAAATACAAATACTGCCTTCCATTAGATCTTTTAATTTATAATAATTTAAAAATTGATTCAGAATATTCAATTTAAAAAAAGCATTGACCAATGCTTACGTTGATTGCATTGTATCATTTCTGCAAATTTTCGTAAGGTCAAAGAACTTTTTAATTCCTATTGTTTTAGCGCACAATAGCAGTTAGTTTTAACATGAAGAATAATTGATGTAGCTTTCCAAGAATGCATTATATTCGTACACTGGCAGTTACATTCTATGTAGGTCAACGGTCGAAAAATCTGATTTTCCAAGCTTGCTAATATCGGCAGTATATTTTACAGTTCAAACAACTGTCATTAGTTTGGACTGCTTACATTTACATCATTGCCAGCTAGTGCGTCATAATTTTGTTTACAATTGTATATTATTAGCCCCGATAATCTCACAAAATAAAAAAAAGTTGTAGAACCCCAGGTTAATCGAGTCTGCTTTTGCTCTCATTCAAATAGAAATGTTTATTCTTTTGCTAGGTTTTAGTGCATCTGTAACCTGTATGGTTAGTTCAAATGAGGTTTTACAAAGTAATTATACAATCGTCGATATCAGACAGGACTCAGTTAATGGATTTCGCAGACTGGAGAAGATTCTTAAAGAGGTATGTACATTTTCCATACATATTTGTTAGCTATAACGTATTTAGGCTATGAATTGAAGTAGAACTTACAACAATTTATTACCAATTGCTATATAATCAGGACGGATTGAATGCCTGACGTGTATGAATAACCAATTCTAAGTTCATCTTACGTGGAATAACTATATATACAGGGCTTTCGTATGAGAAGCAGTTTGGTTGAAATAAAAATATAACGCATTCAAAGATTTTCGCGACTATACATAGTCGTGATCATATACGAAACGCATGTCGCCGCATATGTAACACGATAATCGTTGGAGTTATGCAACTAACTTGACCTGACGCGTTTGAGAATTTCTAGTGGTGCACATTTTTGTTAAAATATGAGTTTGATGATTCCGTGGACGGTATAAATTAATGCTAATTATTATGTCAGTCATGATTTAAGATCATTAGTTGGGACTTACATACCTACAGTTTACCGTGAGTACAATTGCAGAAATGTTGTCAGCCAACATGCGTCAAGTTACCATACGATCAACGAGATGACAAAAATTGAAATAAAAATTAGGACTTAAGCAAACATCCCCACCAAGTCATAAAAAACGAACCGAATTGATAATCTTGGATGTAAGTAATTACACCAGCGTCTTTTCCGCAGTAAAGTGTGTGGGATGGAGCAAACTTTTGAAATCTCGTACGCTAATAGCTTATGAATATCATCCCTGAAAACTAGGAATGGTAGGAATTCACGAAATCAGAAATGCATAACCACACGTAATTTAAAATCTGGGTGAACGTAGAAACCACTAAATTAATTATCATTACAATTATGGGGAAGATGAGAAAAGATAAAAACGGCTAAGCGAACATTCTCTAAACATTCATCCATAATTCATGTAAGTACATACTTGTCCTTACTCGATAGCTCACACTTTCAAATGATGATTACCACTGGTTTGTACGCAACCAGTATGTGTCGCAGTAATCAACAAGCTATATTTTAGTGAATATACGAAAAATATATAACAAAAATTAAACAATCGGAAAAGTATGCTTCAAAAATATAATACACGCGAATAGTAGTCTAGAAGGTTATATTTAAACCATATACAAATACAAAGCTTTCAAAAAACGCAATGAAAAAAGTCTCCAAAAAATTTCTCTTTTTAATCAATTGTTGGCTATTCATTACGACAACTGCAAGCTGTGTTACGGGCTATAGCGGAATCCCGACGATGGAGGCAACGTAACGTTCCAATTCAATTTCTTCATTTAATCCTTTTGCCCCAACAGCTTGGTTTGATGGTGACGCTGGGACACTATTTGTACTACTATCTTCTAAAAATAATATACTACATAATAACATCAAACGAGGGCACTGGTGTCAAAATTCAAAATCGAATAACTCAGAAACTACGTTGCCGATTTTGATGAAATTTTGGTTATTGGTTAACTAATACCTTGTTGATCCAACACTTTTATCCAACACTGAAAAAATCTTGTTCGGCAAGGATCCCAGTAGTGATCATTATTTACTTTGAATTTTTTGAACCTTCCCTCTACCATCGCTTCCAGTTCGTGTTTTTGGGAAACAATGGAAGGTACATTTACATTGTTGCCCGCATATTATCTCTTGTTTTGTCGGTTTCTTATTGGGCTAAATTCAATCCGTGACTCATCTGTAAATAAGATGTGGGGGAATCTTTCTCAATCTAACCTCCGAGGACCCAAAAATCCTTCATTTTTCAACTTTTCACGAAACGTAACACGGTCGATTAGTTTTATTGACTGCGTAGAGGTCTTACAATATTTGTATAAGCTGTCGTGCCCCAAGACTGGGTTTTGAGATAATTTCGAAAGGTTCTCTGGCGAATTGTTTTCTCCCTGTCTTGGTGCCGTTTTGACTCGTTTTAAACTCTTGACTACTTTTCTTACTGAGCCATTACTTTTTTCAAATACGGTTTTCTTAATATGTGACGTGGATATTTGTAACAGTTTCCTTCGTTTTGGAGGACGTGGTTTGTCCTCGTTCGTTTAGAATGACCCACCTTTCAGCCGTACTTTTTGCTACTTCTAATTTGGCCGCCATTCTTCTACTCGAATATATTTCATTTTTATTAACTATATTGAAAGTCTTTTTTTCTACTTAACACAATGTCTCTTATCTTTAAAAAATCAAAAATTATCAAAATCGGACGAGTAGAACCAATGTTACACCCAATTTAGTGAACACTCTCAGCAAAATCATAGGTGCCCTCATTTGATGTTGCCCCCCGTTTACTAAGGTTTGTGAAAGAAGAAAGAATCAAATTCAATGGCAACGTATCGCTGACAGACAAAATGTTTTGAGTTGAGACTTTCCACAGATGACCATTCCACGATAATGTGTGGCTGTGTAAATTTTCAAGTTTTTAGCTTTCACAATGGCACAGTTATTGCAACCGGACGTGGAAGTGCTGATAAAGTACATTTCCGAGCATGTTCGGAAAGAGCCATTCTAAAGTAAGTATAATCTTAAGGTTTTGAACTTTATTTGTCCGCTGTACATCGGTTGATTCATTGTGAAGGTAATCTTGGGCAGGCCAAATCCGCAGGACTTCCATTTCGCAAGCAAAAGTATCCTCATTCTCATCGCACCCCAGACAACATTTTGTAGGTATGGAAATTGGCGTCAAATGAGAACCCACCATTGCAACCTCAGATAGCTAGAAAGCTTGCAGTATCAGCACAAACAATTTGGCGAGTGATTCATGAAGATTTGGGCTTGAAAAACGCAAGAAGAGCAATATGCACGGACTTAAGCCATCACACATCGCAAACCAGAAGTCCAATGCTCAACAATTGTATGAAAATCATTTGGGTGGGGATAAATATGAGTACGTGGTCACAATGTATGAAGCATTCTTTAGGGTAGACTATTGTGGGCACAAAAGAAAAATTTGCTACGTTGAGAAAGGGAAAAATATGCTAGCAAGATGGGTGTATGAATCCAAGGAAAGGTTCGGAAAGGAAATCCCAGCCTATGGTTAGCGGTGCTATCTCGAGTCGTGGGGCTCTACCATTAATGTGAGTACCTCCAAATATAAAAATTTACTCTGGAGGACATGTGGAGGATGTTTTAAAACCTTTGTTGATGAAGGAATTACAAAACTTTATCCTGGGGTGGAGTTTAAAGTTTTTGTTCACTACGACAAATCATCAGCGCACACTGCAAAGAAAACGCAACCTTACACCAAGGAGGTGGCAGCAAATGGTGGACCAAAACTCATCCCCAACTCGGAAATTCATGTAAAATCAACTGATCAGCCCATTGTATTTCTTTAGGTTCAGTTTTTAAAGTAAGTGATTTGGAAGCAGAATGCCCGTAATCTGGAAGGCCTATGGAAATGTCTACAGGAAGAGTGGAATACGATTTCTGGGACCCTGGTCGGAAAAGCCTTAAAAGGAAAAGAAGATACAGGGCTGTAGCTAAGGAAAACGGCTTCCATATTGAAAGCACCAACCATTCAAAAAAAATTGTATCTAATTGTAAAAATTCTAAGAAAGTGATTCTTTCTTCCTGCACAGCCCTTCGTAAATACATCTATTTTACGATTTATGCTGTATTTTCTCAAAAGCTTATTGATGTTGGGGTTTGGAGATTTAGGAAATCAAATTTATGAAATATTTTTCTTATGCTGAATGAAAGCATTTATATTGAAAAACTCGTTAGAAGTGTTTTGAAGTAGAAATTAGAGCTTCATAAAAGAAGACACAATCATTTCAAGCATTGATACCAAACATGCTTATCATTCATCATTATGTATTTTTATCTCTCTATTCCGCTATCTTCATCGTGCAAACCTAAGGTTATGATTCGCTCTTCTAACAAGTTATTCTTAATAAGAAAAAACGCCATGGGAGAAAATCTTAAGAATTACGCAGATTTTAAAGGAAGACAAACTACAAGTTATCATACATAGTATAGTTAGGACGATTGAGGCAACAATATGAGGAAGCTACATTAAAACTCGAAGCAATCTGTCGCTATTGGGTACACCAAAATATATTTTGGATCTTTTCGGTGTTTGAAATGCCTCAAATCCTTGTTCAAGTGACCTACTCTCAAGATACGTACCTTAGGTGCCCTGACTGCGCCGTAAATTATAGCCAAGTTTACTCGACTCAGACTATACAAAAAATTGCATCAAAATATATGAAGAATTATATGACGAGGGGGAATTTAAAAACTCACTTTTTTAAGTTATCCCTTTTCCACAATATTAATTTGATGAAAGTTATATTGTTATTTTTTCAGATGAATCAAGAAGTAGGTACCAACATCTTATGGATCAATGGCAAAGAATCAATAACGGTTGCCATTTCTCAATCAGCAGTGGAACGTTTAATTTATCGTTTGAAAAATGAGACTATTGGTCCGTACGAAATTATTTCTGCACAATGGAACGACACAGAAAGGTAAAGGATATATTGTAAACCTATATTTTTATATCCCGTCCATTAAAGTTTTGAAACTTTGTTTTCTATTTCTCGTGGCATTTCTTTTACATTAAGGCCGAACAACGATGATGGAAACCTAAAGAGATCATGGGTCGACTCTAATTTTGTTAGGACACAAGAGGAAAACGAACCACCGATTTTTAATCGAGTAATATACCAAATAATACATCCAGATGGTAAAATATTGTCTTTATTAAACACAAGTCGAAATGTAACTGGTGCAACTGAGGAAAACAATATAGCCTTCGTATTACCATCGGATGCCGATATAATTAGTCCATACTGGTATTTCGTCATCAGTGAAAAGAAAGCTGTCAATTGTGGCGAGTTTTCATTTTACCAAACAGAAGAGTGTACAGGTTTGATAGTTGATATGTATTCGGCACATGAAGAGTATGTTTCACAAAAAATTAAGCAAGATATATCGAACAATTATTTCAATAGCCTTTATCTTCAGTTTCGTTTTGAAAATTTAAGTAATGCAGCAAATCCAAATGTAATGATTGTGGTAAAGGAAAAAACATCTGCGTTCATATTCCCTATATATAATGAGTCGGATACTTTGATAACCAAATATCAAATCGGTCTTGTGATTCAATTTGCTGCAGGAAATTTACATTTCATACTTGAGGAGATAACTTCTCAAACCAAGGAAACATTTTTGCTTCCAAGAGCGATAATTGAGAATTACACACCAACAATACATACAATAAATATTGAATATGATAGGGACCAATCTATTTATATCGACGCATTTTGGGGGGATCTTAAAAGTTTACTGGGTATAGATGTTATATCTGCCATGTTCCCCAAATTTTCTGAAGATCATTATAAATGGTTTCAGAATCAAAAATTCGATGTTGAAAAGAATTCCAGCTGCGTGCTTAGTCAAGGAAGCATAACGTATCACCCAGAAGATAGCGGTGTTGAGATAACCTTTGCAATTGTAATGTCAGGCCTAGGTCTTAATGGGGGAAACCATATATCCTCAATTTCCCTCAATGATCTTATACCTAATATGCAATCATATTTCCCAAATGCAAAACAGTTAATAAAAAATGACGCATCTAGTTTTCTTTACAAAGGTATTTTCTTTGGAAACACAGTAGAGTTGACATTCTTCCACTCGGAAATTATATGCCAACAAATTGAAGCTTATGATTGCAACGCTAAATCAGTTAAACCAAGCTTACTAATCAACCAGTAGTATGGTAGTGTGAGCATAGTTTGACTCGGATTTGTAAAAGAAAACAATGTAAGGGTAAAAGAGCACCTTGCATAACATTTTTATCCTAAACAATATTATTGTTTTCTATTATTTAAGGTCTCCGTTAAATGAAATGAAATGTCTGATAATATTATGTATAGAATAAAGCTGTAAATCTTATAAAATGATGGGTATTATTACATTAATCTGATGAGCTATGCATACTGAACCCTTTTACACCGCGATTTATCTATCTAATTATCTCGTTCATAAATAATTCGGATTCTTTGCAAAAAGTTCACAAATTAAAAATTTAACTTCAATTAAGGATTTAAAATATACATTAAATTTTGCTTAATTTGTGAGGAAATGAATTCACACCTTGACGTTTCAACTTACCTATCTATAAGCCAAAATAAAAAGCATAAAATGTGCAGATTTTGTTTTGTATGTTTTGTGCAGATGTTTTTATACCACAACAAAAATGTTGCCTGAACCGACAACAGCTTTTCAACTCATGCGCAAAAAATTAACTAAGTATGCAGTTAAAATTCAGTCAAAACTTCCCGGGACTGCAAGTTATAATTTGTTAATTGATCATTAGTGTATCAAGCAATTTTCTCCTGCGTGCTATCGACATATTCCCGCAGCCCTCCACGAATTTTTCCCCAGTGAAGTTTTTCCTTACAAATTCCTCCATAGGACTTTATCACCAGGTCCCGTAATCCAAATATATAGTTATGAATGGGGTTCAACGAAAACAAACAAAAGTGGGATCACACGTTTACGGTATTTTGTTAGTTACAGTTTAACATTTTCAAATTAGATATACAGTCAAATAAACGCATATTCTTCTTACCAAATGTGTTATGGTCATGTATATCCAACTTATTTGGCTGGATTAATCTGTGTATTATTAATTTGACGGAGGAAATGTCGTGTTGGGAAATGTTGGGTGGCGATGTCGTTGTAGGAAATGGTTGGGAGGAAATAGAATTAGGCACGAGATTCTGTACAAATATATGTAAATAGATACAAAAGTATAACCTAATTGCAGTTATCTTTTCTAATTAAAAATCATCAATCCATCTTGTCAAGCATTATCATTAAAACAAGTGCTAACTGGTTATCTTTGGCCGACGGAGAGATATGTTGAGAGAATCTTTTGGTATAGGGAATGGACCTGAATAATTTTTGAGAGACACTCAATCACCGATCATTGTTGCAAAAATTAGTAAGACTAGACAGTGCATGATTTGAGTGAGGATGGAAGCTTGGTTGCTTCTATACGCCATACGGTGTTAGCAACTTGTCTTATCTACTTGCTTTTGTTGTATATTATAGAGCTTTTTCTGCTTAAAAAACAGTGCCTATTTCAAGTTTTCAAAATGTTTCTTTAACAATTAACAAGAGAAGAAAATGTAGATCTCGCCTACCGCGTAGTTCAGAAGTCCAAAATAATTTCTAGAGGTGACAAGAAGAAAACATAACTGTTCTTCAAAAACGAGCACCATAAATGCAAAGAAACATGCACAGGTGGGTAGAAAGTGTCAGGAATCCGGCAGGCATCATATCAAAGTCCACATGTAGTCATCATGTAAAGTGGTCGGACATAGTTTTCGATGACCAAAAACAAGATGGCGGCTTCCAATTGCCTGTATCAACACAGCTCCTTTACCTAAACGAATCTAGCGGAGAAAAAACTGAAAATTAAACAATCGACTTTGCAATAACTAATAGTCCGAAAACTAGAGATTCTTGCCAGAATCAAAAAGAGTACCTCAAAGCAAACCAACACCCAGCAAGACACATTCAAAGAATGCATGCCATTACAGAGGTACAATTTCTGTGCAAAATTGTCTTAACGGATATAGCAACGTATGTGGTCCAGAACCCTTCAACAACAACCGGGAAGTGAATTTTTTCAACGCACTTACCATAATCTTGTTGCCACTCTACAAGAAGCTAAAGGATAATCCAAATTTCCCAATAAATGCCTCGTTTAGCAAGATATGGACCAATTCGGCCACGTTTCCAAGCCATACATAAATCGTGGCACTATGACCTCGCGCCTTTAACCTGGAGCGTTGTGTAAGGGGAATTCTGACTCCATTCATCGAGGAGCATCACGCTATGAACCGAATTGTTTTTGGTCCGACTTGGCTCCACTACCTAGGCCGCGCATAAAGTGTCCCCTAAACAAACTTGATTTTCTAGCTGTGTATTTATTATTGAGCCAGTACATTATATATTTTGCACACTGGTACACAAGTACCATAAGTTTATGAAAATCTCATGAAACCTCAAATCACTCTTGCTTTCGCACACGCCTCAAGTCTGTAACACCAGTCCATTGCTGCGGCACGCACCGTCACCTTCGGCAAAAGTGACCATTCCTTGATCAGGGATTTTTTTCGGGATTCCAAACTTAGCCGAGTAGCGCAGACTTTAGTTTCCAACTTTGCCAAAATGGAATAGTTGAGGGGTTGAGGTCTGGGGAGCACGCAGACCATTACTCGGTGGAAATAAAGGCTGGAATGTCGTCTTTCAGCCACTTCTGGACAACTTTAGTATTGTGAGCTGGAGCCGAGTCTTGTTGGAAGCCCAATATCCTCCGTTGAAGAGCGCACTAGTAAGGGATTCCACCAGGAATCTGTATGTCGCTCAAATAGGTCTTCGCACTGACTTTCACCCCTTTCTCCACAGAAAACAGGATAATCTTGCCGTTTCAGGTTACCCCGGCTCAAACCATCACATTTCCTGGATAATGAATCGTGTAAACCCGCCGCTTCGCCTGGAAGATCACATTGGATGACAAAGCATATTTCCGGTCGGTTTGCTTATTGCCGGAGGCCTCGTCAGTGAAGAGTGTTATTTTGCACTTTCATCCCCGAGCCGGCGTAACAGACTTTTACTTATTTCTAGTCTACTTGTTTTCTGGTCGACGGTCAGTAAATGACAAATAGATTTTTATGAAGCCATAGGTCCCAAGTAATTTCTTAAGGCCCGGTTTATGGTCCTGCGCAATGTTTTCAGTTGTAAAGCCAACTTTTGCTGAAATCGGCATGGATTTCTCCGAACCCGTTCACGTAAGACCTTAATCATGGCAGGAGTACGAACGGTACGTGTACCTCTTCGTCTTTTAGGTTTTTCGATGTAACCAGTATCCTGGCATCGCTTATGGTGGCTGGTGGATGCGTTGCCATCCGATTCCCGAAGATTTTAAAATTTTACGAATTTCCCTATTTGTCTTCCCATGGCGATGATGGTTAACAATAGGTTAGAGATTCCTCTTTAAAATGAGCTATCACTTGCCTTTCGCCGCCAATTATGACCTGCAGAACAATTAAGTAAAATGTGGGGACACTTTTTATGCGCTGACTAGGTACATTATCAAAACGACGTGATGACCTTTTTGCCAGGAAAACTGTCAATTGCTGAGGAATACGAAAACCAACCCAATATTCTCAACCAACGTTCTATAGAAAAATTTTGGGCACTGACAAAACGCCGATACTATAGTCTACATGAGGAGCTCAAGACAGTCTTCGTCAGCTCCACAACCGGTGGGAGAAAGCTCCTTCTGCAGTGGGAAACTCTTATATTAACAAGCAGCAATTTTTGATTCCGCCCGGTTTGTGATTTATTTATGCTATGATTGAAAATTTAAGCACCATCAATATTTGAGCCGGCAAGCGAACCAAGTCGAATTATTTTTCATCTCATCCAAAAGCGTTTAAGCATTTGATTTTTCAGCTATTCTCAGAGGCTCCGACGTTATTCCATAGTCATGCTCAAGATATCAAGGAATGTTTGGGTAAAGTAATGAATATAATATTTAAAATCCTTTATGGCAACATGAAATATGTGTGATGGTCAGACCCAAGTATGTAGCCAAAGCACACATATATGTATTATTTAATGGCTTAAATATTTCGATTAAGCTTGGAATAAATTTGATTCATGAAGTTGAACATGGGCGTATTAGTGTAAAATATCCTTCAAAAGCTACTAACACATTATTTCAGAAATGTTCATATAAAATCTTTAGAAATTTTAAAAACTTTAATTGCATGCTTTGAACTTTTGCTAGAAAGTTACGCAGAAAATCTTTGTCAAGAAGGCTTGCTCGAAAATATACGTATCACAGAGGCTCCAGAAATTATAAGAACGTGTCTTACAAACAAT
>JAHZMV010006642.1:0-12751 GCA_027743765.1 Coecobrya sp. COE2
AATAAATATATAAATAATTAAATAATAAATAAATAAATAGTCTTATCCACATAAAAGCTTTTGGTGGGTCGGTGAATGCTTCACATGTCGTTCATCTAAGAGAGAGTAGTAGAATCCTGTAAATATTTTTTTTTGTAAATCTCGTCTCTTCTGGCTCCTTTTTTTCATAATTTATTTTTATCCTCGTTAGTAAAACGTTAGTCATGGTTTTAGACAACTTAAATTAAATATCATGTTAATTGCAACGTATTAGTTGGCAAAAACTGTAAGTTTGCATAGACGATAACTGCATAATAAAAAAAATGCAAAGAGATATAAAGTCTCCCAAAAAAGAATATATTTCTAGTTTTCCCTTTCGTTTTCCCTAAAAACGGGAGATTACATCGATATAAGTTCGTTAATACGAGTTATACATAGAAGTCGTCCAAAAAAGTAAAATTTTCATGTTACACGGTTACCCCACTCGTTAGATTTCATTGAAGCATTTAGATCATTTTCCGTTAACACTAACAACTAAGACTCTGTTCATGAAGTGGCGTCGTTGTGGTAACTGGCTCTATATAACTACCTGCGAGAGTTGGATAATCCTAGTATACTAAACATAGGTATTATTATATCTGCTAGCCAGTATAAATAATGAAGGTAAAAACCCTGTGAATCAGTTTATGTAACTTCCCAAGGTTCAAGATCAACCCGGTATAATGCACACCACTTGCACTTTTCATTGAAAGGAAAAATAGAACAGCTAATGACTAGGTTAGTAGAGGGATGTATTTAATCGTATTGGAAAAACGTTCTCTCTGATACGAGATGGCAACATTTCAATTTTTTTATATAAAATGTAAAGCTTTAGCATCAAACGATATTGTGGAGATGAGAAACGAGGTACTTCTCTCTCTCTTTCAAGTAGGCAGTCTATTGGTTCTACCATCCTTATAGTCTTTAATCAAGGTGGATGACCTTGTCAGAAGAATATCGAAAAGGGGAGAGTTAGTGAACCACATAAAAATAATATATTATACTTCTTGCTAACTAGCACTATCGTACAAACTGTAATAATAATCCTATGCAGTAATGATCGTCATTATAAAATTGTGTGAAATCTGATGTGAGTGGTGCACACAAGCTTATATTTCTCTTTTTACGTACTGGTTATATAACTACCTACGTACAAATATAAAGCTCTATTCTAATCTTATGCCTGCACATGTATAATTCATTCATTCCTTAAGTTGCCAAGCTATGTGTGAAAATCTGCGAGTTTTGGTGCAATTTTCGAAAAAAAAAACGAGTTATATAAAAGTAAGTTCCATAATGGACTATTATAACTTAATTGAATTGGAACGAATATGCATGACGAGCTAGATCTGAATTTCCAGAAATATGAAAATATTATTTTGTAACAAGTTTTTAACCAGCTATTAATATTTGAAAACACTAAATGCTTCCTGGTTTATACCGATTTGTTTCCAAGTTTATACCAGTTTGTATAACTCAAACCGTGAAACCAGTGACGTGCGTAGACAATCTCGTTAGATTCACTACCTTTTATAACTATCTATTAATCAAAGTTCATAGAATACTTTGCCTGGCACTACAACTGGGCGCCTGATCACGTCATCATTTTTTTCCTCCAGTTTACACTTCATTATTTAAATTATTTTCCTTACTTCTAACTCCTACAATCATATAACGTTATAGGAAGACTCAAAACAATAGCTATTAGATATAATCGTCTATTTAATAGCACAACTACATACATGAATTTTGTCAGGGAAAAATCTGCTGTCTCATCGTATTCATAATACCTTACAGATTTCAAACTTTAATGGTATCTAGCTACATGCAAGGTAGTTAAATAATAAATGGTAATTAGCAAAGCAAAAGTAAGCAAAAAGCGAACAAGCAAATCAGTGAGAAACTTTTAGATTAACTGATGAACAAAAACCCGTATATCTTCTACCAAGTTCCCGACACAAAGCGTAGATATCATATTATATATTATTATTATTGTTGTTGTTGTAGAGTCAGAGAGCAGAGACGTCACACAGTCATTCACGAGACATACGAAAATCAACATTCATTAATAATTAAGGCAAAAAATGGTTATCATGATTTAAATTCTGAAACGAATTATTATATCTCTGGAAAAGTTTCAAGAGGGAGAAGGGTTAAAAGGATGAATCGAAATAGAAATTAAAAAGGTATAGAAAAAGGAGTAGAAAATGATTTCATGAATGGAAACGGGAATGAAAATTTAAAAAAATTATAATAATTCCTTTAAAACAAAATTAATCATCATCATAAGTAATAAAAACGAAATAAATATATATTAAGTCAAACTCATCGTCTCGTTGGCTATTATTTTCTCATCGTCACAGACTCAATCATGTCGCTTGTTCGTCCATGTTTGTTAGTTATAAGTGACCACCTCGAGCGCCTTTGAAATTCTTTCCAGTGGAGGTTCCTCAGAAACTGTAGACGTATCAATGCTCCTCACCGTTTTCACACGGCTCTCTGACACGTCCGCATCCTCGAATACCTTTTATAAAGTAAGTAATTGTTTCAAAGTAAGTTCCGTGTTGGAAAAACACACATTTTTTTTCTATGGCAAATGTCAAAGTGTAGTCCAAATTAAATTATATAGCTTAAAATAAATA
Source organism: Coecobrya sp. COE2 (assembly GCA_027743765.1). Lineage (NCBI taxonomy): Eukaryota > Metazoa > Arthropoda > Collembola > Entomobryomorpha > Entomobryidae > Coecobrya > Coecobrya sp. COE2. The sequence goes on from JAHZMV010006642.1 coordinate 2,661, forward strand.
TTATATTAGGTATATAAAGTTGGTCAAATTTCAGTCAGTTTTTTATGGTTTCAGTTGCAAGATTGCATATATTTCTTGTCTTGCGAAGGTCAGGTAAAATGCAATGATATAAAAATGCTGTTTGATGAAATTTTAAATTAATTATCAAGTCCACGTGAATTTTTGTGTGTGAAAACGGATAAAAAATTCAAGTGCAAAGTAAAATTCTAAAACCTTTTCTGTCCAATTAAAACGTAAAATATTTCCCTGCCAATCAAGATCTCGTCAATAAAACGTAACAGTGTACATGTCTCTATTAAATTAGTACAGATATGAAGATGTAAAAGATGAACGGATTTTTCCCATAGATGCAACTTACAGTACATAATAGTGTACAAATTTCCTCAATGAAAATAAACGGAAGGAAGGAAACATTCATGGTAAATGAAACAGAATTTGCAATACAAATGATTAAATGATTAGGTATGATAATAACAATGAAGGCGTACAACGGAAAGAAGGCCATGTTACATGGCTTCCAGAAGAAAAGTCATTGATGCCAGCAATATAGGTAAATATGATAACTGTATCGTAGTATGAAGCCGCTGTTTTCTGGAAAGGCCTTCAGCTGCGATTTTGATGATAATGAAAATGAAAAGCGTGGGGATTTGTTTTGGGGGCGTTACAGAAACCAGCCGAGACCTTTTTTCTCGAAATTATCTAGCCTTTTCGTGGTATACAATTTTGTTTACTTAGCAAAATTTTCATGTTTGTCCTTAATTGCTCACATGGTAAACGAGCTAGTTGCAAGTTGCATAATCCTATCTTGGTCATCATCAGTCGTAGCAGAGAATCGTGAAGTGAGGGAGAACAATATTGCAAAAGTTACTCCTATTGTTATTTTAGTTTACGCAGTAAAACGACAATTATCATAATATGCTAGGTCAATAGTCTAGATTTGACAATCGTCATCACCAAGCGTCTACAAACGAGTTGGAAAGATATCTGCATATCAAAAAAATTGATGAATGAATGTAAACAAAAGATTGTTCATGCTTGACATTACTAATTACTACCTGAACTAAAAAGGTGTTTTATTATTAGTCAAGCGTATAGTATAGATGATGGGCGGATGAATGGAATGGTTGAATGCATCTGTATTTTTACGAAAATGCATTATAGCTATACAGCTATCAAATTCATTAGCAGTAATGCCACGTTGATAAGAATGATATTCGCAATTTATAGAATGCAAAATTACCAATTCGTCAGCAACGTTGTCGGACGACGAAACAGGATCTTGGGTACGCTTCAGTAAGGGTGACGCTGATGATGACGGTGAAGTAATAATAATGCAATGATGAGCAAAATAGGTAGATGCAATGCAAACATGTTTTGAAGGCATGCAAAGGACTGCAATAAGCGAATGTTATATAATAAATGCTTAATATTTTAATGGCTAAAGATGCTTAAATACAGAGATACACACACACAGTTTCTTTTTGTTTTGTCCCATTTAGCGTACATTATTATTGCCTATTTTGCCAATATTTATTTATCGCAATAATACGCTTTGTAAATGCTATATTCTTTGACGAAATAGGTCGTCTTTTTGGCGTGTAGGATGATATAGGTTAGGGAGCGATTTGTTATTGCCAGTGCATAAAAAATACACGGAGCATTTCCTGGTAATCCTATCCCATTATTACCAAAAAGAGACCAGAATATGTTGTGCAATAACACGAACAACTGAACACGGTCAACGGTCAATGTAAAATTGCATATATTTTAGCTTTATCATTCCCCATCGCATGAATTGATGACTTAATGATTCAAGATTTAAAATGAGTCAAGATCATACACAGTGACTGAAAATAATAATGAGTATTTACGGTTCGGACGGAGCAAGATCATTTTACTCTGACGTCGGTACTTGGGAAAATTCTCTAATATACCGGCATCATTCGAAACACGTGCGTCCGAGTGAGTAAACTTGGCATGAAATATTTTTCTAGACGATAGCATGTGTCGGGCCAATAGAATACACGAGACATGTGCAAGCAGCATTCTAATGATGGGCACTATTCATTGTCTCCTGTGGGGTTCCGCTCCAGCCTCGTGGAAATTTCTAATATAGTTTATTTTTTCGTTTGTTTTCCAGTTCATAAAATATATTTGACAGAGTTGCTGCTTTTCTCTCTGTGTTGCTGACCGGATGTGCTGATCTATTTATAATGACATTTTTTTGCAGGAGGGGAAATACTCAATTGCTATACTATTTGATGATAATGTTGTCTGCAATGCATACTCACTTGATTACATAGAATGAACTTACAAGCAATTTGGAGCTATCATGGGATTCTTTTTGTTTGAACGAAGACAATACGTCGTTTATTTTAGCCTTTACCTTTTCTCGAAGTTGTCTATTGTCTTTTTTCTTTCAGTTTGAGAAGCTCTAAAAGCACTATTTCCTTAATGATATAATTTGCTAATATTGTACCAACAGCCATTCCACGTAACTTGATTTTGTACGCTTTTTTTGTATTGAGAAGACGAGTGTAGAAAAAAGCGACAAAAAGGGATTACTGAATGAAATACCTGTGACTAAAATCCAACAGCTTTGTAAATCATCATCTTCACAAAACAGCAAAGTGTGTGTATCTTCACACTAACACAGTTGGCCCATTTCCCTATCCAATTTCTCTATTTTGTTCTCTGTTCACAACCATCAATACTAACAACACTGCATCCTTGACCATTTAGAGCATGGAGAGTTAATGTACCTACGTATTACATATTATTATAATAATTGTAATAACACATGAGACATTAAAGTAGCCGCAGAAGTGGTAGTAATAATAACATTAATGAAATGGGAATATTTGCAAATTATCTTTGGATCCCAAGACCTTAAAAACGACGTGAACGCTTTGATTACTTTATGTAATACCGCGTCGTACGAACATGATATCTAGTAATGTGCTCACCTCTTTTAAAATACCGTAAAACAATAAATAAAATTCCTTTTTGACGAGCTCAGTACATCAAAAGGACGTCATGCCGGCATTGGGGTGGAACTAATTTCCCTATTCAATAACAACCTAATACCAAAACCATCATCATAATCTATTTTTAATGCTTAACTTGTCCGTATGCGTTCTGACGTCCTAATTATTTTTTTTACTTAATAGAATATAGAATCATCTTCAAAAAAATTGAAGTACTTTTAAAAGTCTATACATGTGGAGTCGTCCTTTCGGTTGCATAATACTACTAACGAGACTAATGAAATTGAGTATAATATGTGCAATTCCACCGAACACAAGTGTTGTGTCTTATGCATGGTCATAATATGCACAACGAGCTTTAATTTAAACGCCCACATTATAGAATAATTTGTTTTGTAGACATTGCAATGATAAAAGCTCTCGTTTACGACGGCCTTTGTTAGCTCAATATTATCAAGCTGTTCTGTGAAGTTGTACGCTTTTTGTCACTTAAAACGTTAATTCATGAACTGTGTGATGATGATGATAATAATAATTATGTTTGATGTGAATGTCATGATGACTATTTAAACGTTTAAAGGTTTAAAGCCTGGCACATAAAAAAAATTTGCTCGTGTGTGTTACCATTCATTCTAGCTCTCCATTTTACTTGCATTTTCTTTTGTTTGTGTGTAGTTTTATTTTTCGTATGAGAACCTACCAGAAAGGGTCTCTCATCAAAACGCAGATAGATACAAACAAAACACGTTGGGAAAATGGATGACCTATAATTTTCTTACTGCTATTCAATTTTTGTTTGTAAAGAAGAGGCAAAGTGGTTCGCTGTCGAATATCATATTATTTATGGAAAATTGCATACGTATCTATCTCACTATGCAAGTCTGAATCAGAAAGGCTTTTTCGCATACCCTAGAACAAAGGCACACTGAGAGAATACAAAACCATTTAAGCGTTTTTGTTTCTATAAAATAAATGAATTACGTATTGAACGAATTTTTGAGTTTTCGAAGAAGAACAAACTATTTGACTTTTGTACAATGTCAAGGAAGAGGGCCAACCTAATGGAGCCATCATGCTGGTTTTTGCACTGATTGTGGCAATGATATGACACTTCTACTTTTTTGCCTTGCTAAACTGCGAAAGTATTTGTTTTCGTCGGTACTACTCTTTTTAATTATACGGTATTCTTCGCGAAATTGAGAGTAATTGCAATTTCAGCATATGATGAATGGTGAATCAGCACAAATTTCAATTTGAATCTAAGCTTCCGTCTTCTTTTTCATGGAATAATCCGAGTCAAGGTCTCCATTATTCATTTTCGATGTACAAGGATTGGTAACATGTACAAGATGAACAAAAGCGAAAAAATCAATTAATTAGTTGACGTCATTAACTCTTCTTACATGAACATTGTTTGGGTTAGGCAATACGAGTAAGGAAAGTTGAAGTTCGTATTTTTTTTTTAAATATTGAACTAGCCATCAGAAATGGTCACCTTGTACCTATTAAGCCTAAATGACATCCTCTTGTTGACTGAGAAAACAAGCAGTGCAATGTAAACTGACATGTTTGAAGCTTGAAAGGGACAAAAGTGGTATTTTTGGCTTAGTAAAGTGTATTTTGACTGACAAGGTTAAGGAGCTCTTCTCCTCGTGTTGTGTTGCAGGACCAAAGCTACAGCATTGGTAAAGGATCCTCTTTAACATTTTATTATCCTTGTATGAGCATGTAAGTTTTTTAAGGAAGCGCCGTAAAATATTAAACATTTTTACAGGTACATTCACCATGGAGACTGAAAAGATACAAAATTTAGTACCAGCTCATATTATGCAATTCACTTTCATTTCAAAATACTGAAAGATTAATTTGCCATCCCATTATCTTCCACAACAAGATAGAATCCCTAACTCATCATCTTAATATTCCAGTTACGAAATCTTTCCCCTTTTTCCCCTGAAAATGTTAGTTAATACCTTTTTTGTATAAAACTAATCCCATCATCATCATCAACGTCATCAAAATCAGACCAAGAACAAGCCCATCTTTTTGAATATTATGCTTTAAAATTTACGACAAGAAATTAAGTACGACACGCTATATATTTTTTTCCTGAGTAAAAATGTTTAAAATCTTTTTTTTTTTCGGCCGATTATCAGTAACGTCATCACTGTCGTGCAACCTCTGTACGTGATTCTTATGAAACTATTATTTGATTTTGTGCATGCTACTGAATACAATTGATTTGAACGCGTTTGTTCCCTAAAACATAGTATGATGATACAAGTAGGATATGATGTGACGTGATGTATTCTATGTGTCTTGGATTGGCAGTTACCAAAAGCTACCAAAACAAAGCTACCTATAGACACCCAAAAGTTGTCTTCAGCAGACGTATGTGTATGATGACCCATTCAAATTTCTTAGTATTGAAGTGCGTATAAGCTTTAATGCCGCATTTTTAATGAAAAAAAGAATTACTGAATAATAATTATACGTTTTTCATACATTTACACATTTTTCGTCTAATCCGTTTTGTATCATTGAGCAAGTTTATTTACATTCGTTGCTTTTAGGTATCACACTTCATCATCTTTTCATTCTTACAAAACACCATTGTAACATTGAAAAAAACCATACCAACAATAGTATACTCTGTGCAGACAGAGATCATGATTGATTCAGAGTAAAAACCTATTGACCAACAACACTTTTGCCTACGTATTGTAAATATGTAAGTAAGTTTATAGGTACGCAAAGGAACAAACAGCGTCTGTCATCGACTTATTGGGATTTTTTCGATTCAGTTGCCGTTATGCAAAGCAGACAAAAATGCATATGAAGGGGCTAGACACGCGTCTAATTTAGCAAATTGCTAACTCTTGTCGTTCTGCTCTTTTAAATGCAGTTAACGTTCCCTTTCTATCCTGTGCGCACCTTGCAACTATTATTGCATCCACCAAACGCTCTGATCACCATTATCACATCATCATCACACTGCCCCTATCTGTATTATTATTATGATGATGGCGTATTACATAACAATACGTGCTGCCGTGGTGTGTGTGTACATTTAAGTGACCTGCCTAGTCGTCACTTGACCAAACAATACCACGAGTCAACAATGTGCATGCATTATTCCCATCTGTACGCATGATAAATACTTGGTTGCATCTTTCGTATTACTTGTGCGAATGTCCATTTTACCTGTTTGATATTACACAGGTGTGGTGACTGTATGATGTTTACTGATGATATATATCTCTCTCTCTCCTAATGTCACCATAATCATCAGTAAACAGCATACAGCCTTAAGGGCACAAATTCAACGCTTTTTTTGCTGAGCCCTATCATTTGTTTGTGACTATTACATCATCTGAAAATAACTGATCATTTACTTTCAGAGATGTTGTAGGTATTTAAAGGTAGCGAAGAAAAAAATGAGTTAAGAAATGAACTTCTAAAAATGCTGCTCCTGCTGCTTGTATGCCAATCGTACACACAGGGTGTTGTGTTTTGTCTAATGACGACGGACGGCCTCGGGCACGCATAAAACAACGTTACAATAGATTTAAAGAAAATCATTCCTTTTTTTGCAGTGCGGAACTTACTAGACAGTAGGTCAGTTACCACCGGCAAGAAATACCTATGCTTGCCCTGCCCTCATAGAAAAATGCACTTGTTTTATGAATGAAAAAAATTAATTACTATCGCTTTAGTTGACAAGGTGTTGTTGAGCTGTGAATGACAGTTGTCCAGTTGAAAAAAAAGTATGACGAATTTTTACTGAGTAAAATGTGATGTCATTAGTTAGCTGTACTTTAATAAATGATAATGAAAAAAAAAAACTGTATTTAGAAAGGCGTGGCAAAAAACCGTCGATATTTCGGAGTACCTAAAATCATTAGACATGATGACATTACAACCTGCTGACCACTCTGACCGTGATACAATACGATGATAATAATAAACAAGTAGACAAAGATTAGAAGGAAGAAATGTTTTAATATTTTGAAAGGGTCCTCAATTCTCACCTATTTCGTTCGATACGGTTTGACCATGACATGCTTATTTCATACTATTAATTTTTGCTTTACATGTTGAATAATATATTATCGTGTGGTTATGAAGTCCATAATAATGTATTGAAGAAGGGAATACTATATCCACTGCTTTTTTCCGTTCAACAAAAATTTCCATTTATTATGCAACTGTCAAATTCAAATATTGTGCATGTCTTGTGTGTTTTTCGTTTATTTGAGTGAAGTCACAAGGGATATTATGCAGGTCACTCATAAACAATTGTCAAGTCAAAGAATCCTTCTTTTTTTACTTTTCATTTTAAATAAATGTGTAAATGGATCAGTGGTAATAATTGGATTATTCCTGCTATTGTTGCTACTTATTTCATTTGAAGGAACTGACTTTTGCAGGTGCACGCTAGCATGCCATTCTTCAGTTGCTATATAGCGATCAATTATACTAATGGTAAGCACATAATAATAATATGTGCAAGATGGAATGTATAAAATAAAGTAGAAACATTTAATTCTTGTTTGTATTTTTGAATACATTCTGCAGAAAAAATGAAAAGTCCTTTGCTTGATGATAATAATGATAGCTAATCATCATCATCTTCAAATCAAAGATACCTACTTAATTTTTTTCCTCTTTTCCTGTTCACCCATCCCACAACCATATTGCATTTCATCATCAATTATCTCTTATGTAATATACATAGTAATCATTAGTTGGCTAGCATCAGGCAAAACTTATATTATTCCTGTTTGTCGAACTGCCTACCTTTATAATTTAAAGCACATGTGACAGAGACAAACCGGTGACAACATAACAATAGGTGCTTAATAGCAGCAACAATACTGTTCAACATCATCATGAAATTGAAAGTGAAGCCAAGAAAACAGGTGCTTGCAATTCTCTCAAGGAAAAGTTTTCTTTGAAGGTCATCCCTGCCCCATATCACGTTGAGACTAGTCTTAAGTTATATTTTTACTGTTGGATGCAAGTTATCTTGGCAATCATTGCAATTGGAAACTTGTATTTTCCCTCGGCCTAATCTGGAATAGGATTCACTGAACCAGGCATTCCATATTATTACATAAGAATATTTTCACAAGGAAATCTTATACCCATATTTTGTGGATTATCCTATCATTTTTAATCAAAGATAATTAATCTACGTAAGCAGGTTAACTAACCCCTGAATTGCATAACTGTATATATGTATAAACGGCAACTTCTATTATGTAACAAATAATGGCTAGCTAACCTTATTGTTAATCCTCATCTCATCAGTATTAAGCGCAAATCAACTGTGCTTCATTGTTTCCACCGGAAGTATAAATGTCTGATAGTTGGAATGATAACACAGAGTAATAATTAAAGCCCTGCTACTAGGCCAATGAGTGGTTGGATATCCCAGATCATTTGACACGAATCTTTACCCTGCTGACATTGTATTTTCCCTCCCTCTTCTTTCGTGATTCCCTATTCGATTTCTTTTTTTATATACAATAAACTACATTACTCCATAAAAGGTTTTTAAAAGTTATAATTATAGAAAATGAGAATAAACTAAACCACATGATTTGGGATTTTCTTGGTGTTCTTAGCGTATCAAAAACACCACGAAATACCATTAAGATTATGGCGTGCCAATTTTTTTCTTAATTACTCATGTGCAAGTAGCAATGTGGTATTAATTACTATTGAATATAAATAACCGGATGAAAATTGAACGTATCGATATAAAATCTCTATAATGGCTCATGTTGGTTACCAACACAAAGTTGTGAATATGCGCGAAAAATGTGCATGCAATTGGCGTTGATGAAAATTACTAGCTACAATAATTTTGCTCTTTTGGCTTTTTGATTGCTTCGCCACATGCATAATACCTATCACTTATATTACTACCTCAGTCCAACGTTACTAACTACTCTCTAGCTAGCAACGGTGGTGGTGGTGGCGGTGGTAGCAATCTACCATCATGAACTTGCATAATACAATGCAAAGGCGTGTTATTGTGTGCTGTATGAGTAAATGCTACCTACCTGAAAGTGAATTTGCACAAGAAAACGAGTATGACTCAAGTTGTGTAAAAAACAAAACGTCCGTAATGTGCAAGCCAGTGGAATTCTTAGGAAAAGGCGAAAGTGCTCTTGAGATTTTGAATGCAAAACTTTTATTATGTTTATGATGAAGTCAAGGGGCAGCCTTTTTTGTTTATTTTTATCAGCATGTCTAAAATATACAATTGAATAAAATTGAACCACTTGCATTTTTTTTCAGGAAAAAAGGAATTTTCCGCTAGGAGACTTTTTTAATGTAAAGTCAGAGCAGAATCTCTGAAAACTACTGTATTTTAAAACAAACATGCAAAAAATAATAATGACAACAATTGTAGCAGTAAAGGTTAACTGTTGGTCAGCATGCGTAAAAATAGTGTAAACGCCTCACACGATGGCCTAAACAAAATATTTCAGGTAGCACAAAAAAATGGTCTCTCTCTCTCTATTTGCTTGCCAACCTGATTGACTTAGTGACTGAGTCAACTATATTTTTTTGATGTATACATAACAGATCACATAACAATAAAAAAGTCTGTTGCTATTTTTTATATCTGGTTACGCAGCAGTTAGCTTCGTATCGTTATTTATTTATCAAACATGCTATGCAGCAGCAGCAGCAGAAAAAGACAGGACAATAAGCATCTCAACTGCTGCATCCTGATTCTTTTCAAAGTATTTTTTACGATGTAACCTGTGCAGGTATTATTACAGGTGCAGAGAGTCATTTTTTTCTAATAATGATAACAACCAGCTTCACCTTACTAATCTTGTTTTAAATGCTTAAAAATATCTTTGTCCACTCACAATGCATGTTTTATGAGAGTTGCTACGCTGCTGCTGGCAATTAATCAGAAAACGCTTTTTTTGTTTGGTCGTCTATTCTTGTTTTGTGTGCGCAACCGTAGCAAAAATGATGGCTCATTTATTTATGTGTGCCTTATGAGTACATTTTTTGTCTATAAATAATCTATCCGTGTTAATATGACGAATAAGTACGCATAATATAGCGCTCAAA
>JAHZMV010006643.1:0-19096 GCA_027743765.1 Coecobrya sp. COE2
ATGAGTGAAACAATAGCTCTGAATATTGCCATTCACGTGGAACGGAATAGTGACTTGAGTTGACATGGACCAGGTCCCATTCCAACCCCAGTTTCCAGAGAGTCCACCTTCTTCTTCTTCCTGCATTTTATTTAACTACTCATCGTCACTCCTCCTGCCTGCCTCACCAGAAGCATCGTCAAAGTTCCCTATAAACTTTATTTCTTGAGCGAGCACGTTGTTGTACGTGAACGTTGTTCGTCAAGCAGTGTGACGGGACGTGACATTATATCATAGCGTCCTCATTCCTCCCTGTCCTATCGTAATATTTGCATGGATAACCTACGAAACTGGGTAGCATACTTTTATTTATATGCCTGTTCTTCTTTAACTAACTAACTGAGAAAACTCTCAGCTCCATTTTTCATTCAGTCGAGAAGAGTCCCGTCATTTCAACGTTCACATTTCTCAAGAAGTAAAAACTATCTCACTTTTTGAGTACGTGCGTTAGTAGTAAGAGTGACGAAGAAGACATTATTATCGCGCGAGAATGCACAACGCATATATATTACATGATAATTGTCATCATCGTTGTCAGTAGAGCTTTTATCCTACTTTAAATATTATCTTTTTGTCAGAGCGTGATATAATATCACTGATATTCCGTTATTTGCCGCATACACCAGTTTTCAAGTTTTCTTTGAAAGTGACTGATAACAAGAAAATAATAAATGGTTGACTCATTATTGTTAATATTTTGTTTTCTGAAAAAAAATAGAGTAATAAGAGAACAGTGTATTATTCTTAACCTATTTTTTCCCTGTCCTTCCGTAATTTAAAACGGAGAAGGGTGTTAGAATGCGGTGTAGTGAGGAGTTAATTAGTGTCAGCAAAAATGCTCCTATAAACAGTAGTAGTAGTAGCAAGAGTGGCTCCACACATCACACCAGCCATAACAAAACTAATACCATGCCACCTCCAGTCAAGAAAATGCTCGATTACAGTCGGGCTGTATCAGAAAGCCGAGCCAAAGACAAGAACAAGGAGAAAGCACCTCGAAAGACTTTTGAGTTTGAACGGCTTCCATGCCTTCATTTCCGGAGAAACCGTTACCGGTAATAGTAACGTCATCTTAGCTGTCTCTCTATACTATGCTTTCCTTAATTTTCTCTCTTTCCTCTTTCTCTTTATCATTTCATTTCATTCATACACACTCAAACACCAGATCAGATCACCAGACTTTTTCATGCATGCATAATTTCTATAATTGGCATCGATGTACTAAACTCAACACAAATGTTTAGTCAGCATTAATAGTCTTCACGATACATACAAAGGTTGATTTAACAACGCTTTAAAATACCTGCAGGCGCAGGCGTACATATAATTTTCATTTCAATGTCTGCTGTTGGCTGTTGATGTAAAGCGTCTGTTCCAGTGACAGATTGCTTTTGACGTTTCCTTCTTTCGGCATGCCAGTCAGTCATCATCTATAAATAAACCGACAATGATTTTTTTATAACCATTACTTCAGGTGGGTTGTGTGCTGCTACTACTGCTGGACGAAGTCAATACCCTCTCTACAAGTCCAGCATAGTAAGTAGTACTTTTTTAAGAACGTAGATTCGCAAGTTGAGCGAACTAAGCAGCTTATATGCAAGTGCTACAAGATCATGGAATAGCTTCTCTTCTAAAAGCTATATTTAGGAAGCATTTACCTGTTCCCATGCATTTTATTAATGTGAGTATATGGTTAAGTTAATTATGATGAAATAAATGTTCGCTAGCTCGCATTATATATAAATACTATATGCAAAATCGATCATTATACATATTGTTGGCACCATCTTGAATCTCCTTCCCGTCTTGTTGGTCATGGCCAATGTCAGTTCCAATAAAAAACAAGCAGCCATCGTGAAATCGACTGACAGTGGCGCGACTCGTAATAATGTATTTCCATTTATTGCCAAAAAATTTGGCAAGCCTAAGAAGCTTAAGACGCTTAAGTCTTCATGTCCTAAAAATATACGCCTTACTAACATGTTAACTAATACTACTACTACTTCTCAATTATTCTTGGGTAAAAGAGAGAGAAGAAAAAAACCTCATAAAATACAATGGGCTCTTTGGTTATTATTGTCATATTCGTGTTAGGTTTAGGATGGTTGCAATTACTTTCAATACTACTAATAATACATACATACATCTATAAGTAGCCATTTTTTATTACGACAATTGTGGGGAACAAGCGATTGAAACATTTTGCATATGAGAGAGCTTAATAGGCCACAACTTACACAGCTTGTATCTGCAATCTATATCGGTCTCTTATATGCTATCATCCGAGCAGCGCAGCTGCAGGTAGTTGTACGTAAGCCGTGTCTACTCTCAGTTATTAGCGTTGTACGATAAAAATAAGAAAAAACCTTTTTTATTTCATATTAACACAAATTGCACACCAGTTAACTAACAATTATTATTATGTTGAGTCGGGGCCCCAAGTCCATCCAGGGAACATGAAAGTGGCAAAATATATAAAAATGCGTCATGAAATTGATGATATGCTTATGGTGATAAGACATTGGAATTCCTGTGATTTTTATGATTGTCTATAATCATCCCATGGCTGTCTGTTTCTTCTTTGTGTTTAAAGATTTTTTTCTCGGCTCATAAATGGTAATTAAAAAGCAAAAACCCTTATCCACATAATGAAAAAATATGAAGCATGTAAAGATATCATCACTATCACGTATCTTCACAAAGAAAGCTACATGCAGCGAGAATAATTGACAGATTAGGAAAGGCGTATCGTTAAACTTGCCTCTAAATTACTATCTCTATTTTATTTTTAGCACCGTGAAAACGAAAATTCAATTTTTTCTCACAGACAGAAAGCAATAATCAACAAGTGCGAAGATATCCTCGATTAGATTTTTAATGACCGAGGAGACAAGCATTAATATTTCAGTTGTTTTGTCTTGTGGAAAATTTTCACCATTAACATATCTCAGGGAAAAAATGCTATATTTTCCTCTAGTCTTAATGACAGAGTTGTGACACATGATAAACAGCAGCTTAAAGCTTTTGTAACGGCAGTTAAATTTTATGACAATTTTAAGTTCGCACATTGCATGTGCATATTATTATAAGCGCGGAAGGATTAGGAAAATTATTATTTAATGTTCCAGCGTAATCTTCTTTTAAGCCTCAATTTGCGATTATCTCGGTAGTAAAAGTTTTTGGCGGAGTGTCAAGACGGATGATAGCATGGTGCCTACAGAAACACGACACAGTTTTCAAACGAATAACGACGAATATTGGAGTAATATGACGGACGAAGCCGCATATAGGATATATACAAAATGTATAAGATACATAACTTTATACGCATATGTACATATGAATATGACATGACATGCATTTCTACTCAAATACTAGACTACATAATGTAACGTTGGTGTGAAATAGTCTTACAGTTTTTTGTTTGTTGAGTCATCATCATCATAATCAGCAATGGAAACATAAAATCATCACATTTATTGCAAATTGTAACTATTCACGGCACATATAATTTTCTCCATGGTGGTTAGGTACACGCCATGCGTTAATGACTGTAAAGAAAACACTGTCATATTCTGTCGTCCTCCTTTTTTTATTTCTACAAGTGCTAAAGTGCAGTTCTTTACTGCGTTGTATGTAAGTTGATGTATGCATTGTTATCATTGATTGACAGCATACATCTAGTACACACAACATAGACAGTTCTAAAAAGCATGCAACTTACTGTTACGCACTAGAACGTAGAAATAAGTGAAAAGTAAATGAATAATATTTGCAGTTGTATCTGTCAGCCAAACAACAGTTTGCATTTTAAGTTGTACATGCATTTTGTTTTTATGTTCGTGTTCAAATGACACATTCAAATATTTTGAATACCTATCGGGGCCAAATTTCAAGTGATTTATCATCGTCGTCACTTGCTTTATATAGTAGAATAATTTGTCCATACAAGAACATTTTTGCTTCCGTGTTTCACTCTCTCTGGATATATAACACCTTCCACCTGGCAAAAAACATTAAAATTTTAAATGAGTTAAAAATATGTTCATAGTTAAAAATGAACGGTATTTTACACCGAGTAAGTGCAGCTTGTCAATACCAAGAATCGGCATTTCTAGTAACTGTACTTGGAAATAGCGATATGAGTCATGTGGTCGATTTTTGCATATACCGTTATTAGGCAAAGCGCAGCGTAAGTGAAATGAAAGAAGTCACATGCACTATATACGCCGTTGTTCTCTTCCTTCTGTCACAAAACCATATGCATAGATAAAGCCAGTGTAAAGAATAGGAGAAACATCCGAATTCTTTTCAACTATTTTTTTTCCATGACGATGATAACGACAACGATTCGTCGTTGACGAGTGAGTCTATCTTTCTTTGCAAAAAAATGCGCAAATATGTGATGGTGTGGTGATATTTCACTACGTGGTTGTTTACTTTATGTTGTTGTGGCATGGCGGTGGCAATGGCAATGTACGTATAATACGACGTAGAACTACTAGAAAGTTCAAACTAGTACTAGTTCCACCTCTCTGCCTACTTAGTATACTCTTTTGGTACGTGATAAATGGAGAATAAATAGTGCCATTGGCTTAGAAAAAAGCTTTGAGCCTGTCATGTTAGCTAACCGACCACGAGACGGTGAAGGCCATACAGCCTTCCCTGCTTGTTTAAAGTAAATCCATAACATAATATTAACTTGACTCTTGTCTTTCCATTTCATTCAATGTCCATCTATTACTTTTGAAAAAAATGTATTTTATTTTATATCAAACGTGGAAAAAGTCTTGTGGGAAAATGAACTGTAGCTTAATTTTTTTGCAAGTTCTTTGCTCTCCTCTAAGCAACCAACCGACCTAACTTTATGTATTTCGTATTATTCGTTGTCGTCACAGTACGATAACAATTTTCAGCATTATTTGTGTGGCAATAAAGAAACAACGAAATGTGTAATGTATGTGATGTTTTATGGCAGCACAGTATAAAAAAAGCTAGGAACGTGGGCCATAAATGCAAATACATATTAAGCACTTACTTATTGTTAGTTACATAACATGGCAAATAATCTTAAATGACACGTTCATGTAATACTATTACTACCACTGCTATTATGCCGTTATTACCGAGAGTAAAAAATGGCTACCCAGTTATTGCATTGTTTAAAAAAAACTACAGTTTTGTGGGCTTTTTATTTAACTGTGTGACTTTCCATAGGGTACTTTACTCAAGTGTCCTTGTTCGTTTTATAACGTGTCAAGTGAACAGCTCACATATAAGCTATCATGTAAAACTTTTCTTTTCACTTTTAGCCACTGTTATTGTTAAATCATAATATTATGCACGTACATAACTTCCCCACTATCAAAAAATCATCATCCTCCCAATGAAATAGTATCAGTTTGTCCTTGCTTGTCTCTGGAATTTTATACGTGCATGTTTTATTTTGCGAATTTTGCAAAAAAAATATTTATTCATGTTTAAACATTCATGCATATGTACATATTTATATACCCAAGAGCATTTGTCATTAAGTGGCAGCTTTTTGATTTGATGGTTTCAACTTGAAAGGCTTTTATTTTTGCGTTCTTGGGAGATCACTGCCTCTTCTTCTGCTGCTGCCAGTTCAGTTGGCTTTTCTGCATTCCCACATGTTTCTCTGATTTAAGACATTTTAGACCTGTGATTGGTATTGATGGTGTGGATGATGAAACGGAGAAATAAAAAAAAACATGTTTCCCTCTACATCAACTAACGACAGTCAAGAGCCAGCCACATAAAATTCATTGTGTTTTGTGTGTGTGTGCAGGCACATTATTATATAAATGTACTATTATTATTACAAACAGACATAACCCAATATACAAAGATGCAAATACAACAAGAGTCCATTGTAGATAATGATAATACACGTAGTAGTCGTCAGTTTCTGTGATGCTGCTGCTCATTGTGAGTGTGTGCTTTTTATGATATGTGTAAAAAATGCTGAAAAAGAGTTCATCCACCCTCGAAACACGATGACGATGATGATCGTGGTGGCGGTGGTGATCAGGATGATTACTGTGAAAAGAGTTCTGCTCCTCACTCTTCTTCTTCTTCATCTTTTTTCCTCGTCTTTTAGTATTCATTCCCATTATACAACTTTTTCAAGAATAAAAAAAATGTTGAGTGAAGTGAGTAAGTACTGACTTTACAAAGCACAAAAGCACTTGTCAGAAAGAATACAGTGAAGCTGGACCATGCACATACCTACACACAACTCAGTCAGTTGTATGAATTTTTCTATGTGTCTACTAATGTCTATCCATTTTATTATGATATCATCATCACGCTGCTGGCTGGCTCCGTATTACATACATTACTGGTTTTTTACGTAACGTGCATAAATGCTACTATATATAATGCTGCTTTGTAATAATAAGAATAATACAGAATTTGGAATGGAAGACAACGCTGTTCTTCTTATCGCACATATTATATATATGCAATCATTTCCACAGGAAAAAGCACAGAGGATCACGTTGTTGCTCGCTTTTTTTGCTCACCAGCGTTTTTAGCAATGTCTGAAATGGCGTGGTTTGTTGAATGGCAATGGCACTGGTTTTGTCGGTTGTTGCTGCTGCTGCTCTTGCTCTCTTTCTTTTGCCATGCTGCTCCTGCTGTGGTGGTTGATGTATGGACAGATTAAACGAAACGGAGGAGCGAAATGGAATTCACGAAAAAAAATCTAAAAAATATGCATGCAGTTTTTCCTCCTCATCAAACACGTACTCTTCTTATATAACTCCATTATACTTTACTTATACAATACATTTTTTCGGAGAGTTCCATAGAGTAAAGCATTACTATTATTTATTATAATAGGCTTTTCGGTTGATATTTTTTAATAAGCTGGTGTGTAAAGGTTGCATGCATGTATGTATGTAAATTGGAGGTTTATTTTTTATACATATTTTCCAACTGACTGGACACTTGGTCCATTCACGTCATCCAGTTGGAATAGATGAATTCCACTGTGTTTTCCTTGTAATTTCTGATCAGATTGATGATTCCAGAGAGAACAGATATTACAGCAGCAGCAGAGAGATCTATTTGTGTGGCAGAAATTGTACGTATTTACAAGCTACGTGATTGGTTCTTTTAATATTTTTTGAGCGACCATATAATAATCATAAATATTTATCATGCGAGTAGATTTATAGAGAGACAAAGTTTAGTTGGTTTGAACTTTAACCTCTTGGAAACATGACACATGTATTATGTATCTAATTACATTAATAGAGTTTCCCCTTCCTTGATGCCACTTTTAGAAATTAAATATGCTACTCTAATCCGAAGTATGAATGACGTTTTTCTGACACTCGTAACAACAAGGCAGAGATTTTCGTTTACTCATCCCTTTTAAACGTCCAGCCAGCTAATTTAAGTTAAATTTGTACTTCTGCTCTTGCTAATTAACAGTTTGAAAATCTATATATATGTCCATAATCATGAATCATGACATTCGGCCTGTTTGTTTTCGGGTCGCTGGTCTCTGCTCTTCGTAAACGAGTCGTTTTTTAAACATTTTAAAATACAATCTTGTAATATTATCATCACGTCATTAATGATCATCGTCACATTGTACATTAGGTAGCAGCAGACAACGATCGTTGACCACATAAAATTATTCGCTGATAACATTTGCATCTATCTATCTATTCATTCAATTAAATTGATAAAACAGGATATAAATTGATTAAAAGCTTGTTTACCATCGTACTTGGCGTGGTTTGCATGTGACAAACACACTTGCCACGCCAGAAGCTCTGTACTAACAGTAACAACAGTTGCAGCTCTGCATATAAAAACACCATCCTATATGTCGCTCGTTTTATAATTTTAGTTGGGTTATGTATGTGACAGATTGATGGGAAAGTTGTGTGTTGTATTGTTGTTGTTTTTTGCATGTGCGCATGAGTTCAGATTTGTATACGATGTGACTGCCCTGTTAACAATAATAACCTATGAGCCAATAAATGCAAACGTTTATATGGCAAAATGTGTAACACTGGTTTGTATTTTCTGATAAAAACGAATTATTGGATTATCATTTTTTTCATATTGATCTTTATTATGATTGTACTGTCAGATATTGTTTTGCGAATGACATGCCGACGGTGATAAACTAGGATAATATTGTAGAGGTGCCTAATTAATTAAATAAAAGCTTTACCACGACGAACAAAGTAAAAGAGGGTAACATTCGTATCACGAATTCTTGTGGTGGAATTGGAATTCGCTTCCATTAACTTATCAAGTTATCAAATTAAAAGGTAAAAATAAAACTTGTTTGTCATATTCCATTTCAAGTTTATTTTTGTCTTCACACACACAGGTAGACCTGTATGGGGTACCATTATTATTATGGCTTTATATGAAGAAACCTTTGAAAAACTTTATGCTCATTTTCAAACTTTTGAAGAAAAGAAATAAAGACAGATTGAGCATTGACATTGAACGTGTAAGGTTTCATTACTTAGGTAGCGTTAATAAAATAAGTTCAAAGTTATTTCAAGAGAAATACCAACTGAGAACAAACGGAAGTTTAATATAATGCTCATAATTTATAAGTCACAAGTTTATTAACAATAATCATCTCGTTTCTATCTTAACATTATCATTAGTAAGCTAATTTATCATAGGTATGTCAATATAATCAGCAAGACACAATTGTCAAAAAAATAAACTGATGAAAAACGATGAAAACAATTTATTCACAGCTGCACCCACATGCTTTTAGAAAGAGACTATACAGAAATATTACAATTGTCCCTATAACGTTTATTCTCAAAGCTGTTCCGTTACAGTCTCTGGCACTTCTCTTCTAAAAGTCGGCAAGTTACAGACGGTTTCAGAGATCTGACATTGACTTGAGACTGTGGCGTTTCCTCTTTGCTGTTCTCTTTCTTCGTCATCCCAGACAATAGTCATATTGATGATTTGTGACAGAAATGATGCAATGTGGATGATGACTAGGCAAAGCAGTAGCAGCAGGGAAGATAAGAGCAAGAAGCTACATGAAACTTCATCTGAATGCGAAATATATATATTTCTTCACTCTTTTCCTTTCATCCTCTTCACAGAGGCTTTCCCTTTCAAGTGCCTTCTCTTTGTGCACCCAGCATCCTCTCACTCACTCACAACTATTCCGCTCAACAATACAATCGCAATTCGCATAATCATCATCTCCATTTGTGTGGATGTTTGGCTTTGTATGCATAACGACAAGAATATGCCATTAAATTTGGCGTTCCTCCTATTTTGCTAGTTTGTTATGGTAGTACATGATAGAATGGAGTAAACGTGTTCTTGTGCCTTGGCCTTGCCTAACCTTGTTCGCTGAAAGAGGGACAGGGTTACTACTCTGCTATTTTGTAAGTTTGTTCATGAATTTAACATACAACTCAATACTTTTTTGTGTGTATACTAGTAAAACTTCTACTCTGAAAAGTTATTTTTGATGGAGTAGTAGTGGATTATTAAGTATGGTTATCAGAACTTATTTATCTTGCATACAAAACTGTCCGTTAATTACGAATCGTCATAATTTACTGGGGATTGGTAAAAAAGGAGTTTATTGATTTTGACGATAAGTCAATGGGCGGATAAGCTGTTACAGATTTAATCACCAGAGAGTAGTAAAGAGGATTAATATGTTCATTAGCTATTTAGCTCGCCATATGATTACTATTTAGACATGATTAAATATAGTGATTCGATACTCTTTCTTACTCGCTACTTTCCTGTGTACTGTTGAAATAGTAATGAAAATAAATCAGGCGCTAACTTCTTAACTTACTCATTCCCTTAGACAAGCTTCAGTAAAAAAAGGGCACTTCTCTTGCCAGCAGCGATATGGGCGAAGGAAACTAGAGGTGGTGATGGATATCATTATCATCATCAGTACTATCGGCTGTTACTACTACTGTACTGCTAGAAATAAAGACGGTAAAAATGTGAAATGAACACGAGCATTGAAATCTGCATCATTAAGTATTCAAGAAGCAATACTGAAGTATAAGAAGGAAAAATCTAATGAATAAAGTGTGATAGAAATATAACGCTAATAATGATTATTTTTCTGCTATAATATATATTTATATCATCATTAATAACTGTCAGATCATTATCGCCGTGCCTGCCTGTAGGAGAAATATATATATAATATGGAATAATATGTACTATTCACTCTCGGTGCAATTTTTCTATTATTATTGCACCTTGGACTACGGTATCATTAGAAACATGACTGGTAAAGAATAGAGATATCACAAGGCTTAACACCATACACCACACAGACATAACTATCACCGTCAACACCGCCATGATTTTTACTGATGATGCTGGCACGTTTTTCTCTAGAATTTTTTGGTATACTACGCACGTCGACATTGCCCTATCCTCATCAGTGGCAGCAGCAACAGCATTCCTCTTGCAAAGTTAATTAGTGTAGACAAGACAAAGGAACAAAAGCAGGTATATTTTCTGTGCAAAACTCGTGTTTTTGTACAATATTATTATAGTCCCTCTCTGAGAAAAACATGCGAAAATTAATAATATTAAGCACATATAATAATAGGTACATACATTTAAGCTCTAATATACTTTTATAATATACAGTTACAAAGGAATATATCCTTATATAAACCTGTATACCTGTATCCTATCCGATTGAGATAGACAGACACAAAGAAAGGTGGAAGGAAACAAAAATGTAGGATAGCAATTCACTTACCATTTTCATATTAGAATCCCAGACCTTTGCATTACGAACAGCATTGAGATAAGCATGTCTGTAGTTTAGCAATCAACCACCATACCACCTTGCTTACCGTTTTGCACTATATTTTATTATGGTCTCCTTCTACTTCCCATTATCTTACCTCTTTGACTTTGAGCTGCTGCCACATCGTCTGAATTATTTTTTTTTTGTTCCTTCTTCAAAAGATTTTGCTGTGCTTTGCAAAAAAAACTGAGATTACCAAAGCGAGAGAGCACACAGTAGTCGTAGTCGTCTTCGAAGAAAAGTGTCTATTAAAACGTGTGAGATGATGAGCATGGTTTTATGATGGTGAAATGGCGACAGCTTCACTCTAGTACGGAATCTCTATATTATGTTGGTGTATGTGATTATTGTAGAGTTAAACTTGAGAGTCTCATGCCATACCACTTTTTGAAGTTTTGCCATGGAAAATAAAAAGGAAAATTTTTGTGGCCCTCTCTTTCTCTCCTGCTGCCTTGTATAATATATAATGCGTAAAACGTGCAGAGCGTCTGATGATGGTGATGTAAGGAAAGGAGAAGGGTGAGAGGAAAAAAAGAAAAATGAAAAAAGTCATAAAACGTGACTCTAGTCACTGTTTTCAATTACGTCTACAAGATTAGTTCAAAAGGCTTGCCGTCATAAAAAAGTACAAAGTGCATACTTATGTACTATATTATTATATTTCTTAAATTTAGTTTTCATCTCTCTCTCGATATTTCTTGGTAGAACTTGGTAGTAATACTAGCAACTAGCGTCACCCTCTTTGGAAAAAAAGCAAAGACAAAAAAGTCTCTAGAACAAAAGATGAAATCAACTGCTACACGTACAATTAATTATCCTCTGGTGTCGGAAAGAGTGTGAATATTATTTATACCATGGTGATGATGAGAATGACTAAATTATTTTGATGGCACAAACTATTATAAGCTGCTCTTCATCAACACAGCTTTTTTTCCTTGTTTGCCTTATGCTTAGGTAATAGTATTATCTTTGCTTGGCATATAATAATGTCACTAGAGATATTATGTCAAATGACGCGTTAAACAGAGAAAGGGAGAAGCTTCATCCGTCTTAAGAAGTTGGAGACAGATTTTTTTTAGAAAAAATATATTAAGGATATTAGCGTCAGAATATTTAAACGGATCGATGACGGTGAAGGTGGTGACGCACGTCATCATTCCCATTCCAATTGAAATAGGCATATAGGTATATATAAAATCAAAAAAATAAAAGGAATAAAGTGTTCTTGCCTGTTGCTGTTGTGAGTTTATGAATGAGGAAATTATAATTGGTGTACACTTTAAATGGAGGCATACATATAAGTGCATTTTATAACATGCTGTTATAATGTACCCACGAATAAAAAAAGTATGGTTCAGACGAAACAAATGGGACCGGCTTTTGTTATTCAAACAAATCATTCCCAAAGTTTTGTGTGTTTATACATAAGTGTTGATGATGGTAATGATGATGATGTCCTTCAATTAATTAATTACTTGCTTGTATTGCTGCAACAATAGTTGGGGAGATGATGATGATATGGGTGCTGTTGCTGATGGTGATGTTGGTGTAGTGTTGACTGCATAATAATCACATTATCACCATCATTTCCGATTCCGTCCTTGGCCTTCCATAATTGTTATCTCTTTCTCAACTTGTATATCGCTTCTCGAGACTCATTAATCGTCTGATCTTCTTGCTACTAATGCTTTTATTATTAACATTATTATCAACAACTTTATTGATTATTGCTATACGCGTATGCTTACAGCTGAAGTATATGGTAAATTACTTTATATTAAACCAGCGTATTTGATTTTCTAACAGAGAGGAGCTTACTCTTTTATTAATTTATTTGCTCGTTATAATATTTTCACTTTCTATGCTGGCTGCAGACTAGCCGACTTCTGACAACGCTAGTAATATAATGTTGCTAAAATGTATATAAATGTATGACACCGACATATCTAATTGACAACAGTGATTTGGCAGATGCTAAAACACCTGTAAAGATTAACCTTTACAGCAAAGGCAAACTATGCATATGGACAACCTTTACTATCCGACTATTGTATCTCCGTCGCCATAATTTGTGCTAAAAATAATGAATATTATTTTTAATGTTCCCCTCTTTTTTTTCTCCCTTGTTATCGTTGTTGCAGAAGCCGCTCTACGACGACAAGCCCTATTTCCGAAGGAGGTTCAACCTTGTCTTTCATCAAAATTACTTCCGCGGTAGCCCCGTTTTCCCCTTCGTATAATTTTTCAAAATCTTTAGTACAGGAAACAACAACGGAAGGCCCAGCAGTAATAGGGAGTGCTTCTCGTAACTTAGGAGGCAGGTGAGTACTCTCCATTCTGAGCTCTCAAACGAGCAAAGAACAAAAAGCTTCCACAATAAATAGTAGTCCGCTTCTTTTTAATGTAGTTCATGCTATATTCAACAGTTAATCATCATCATACATCTTTCAGTCTTGTCAATTTTTATATAATAAAATTATGAGAAACTATGAAAAGCACAGAGAGAGAGAGAGAGAGACGGACCTACAGCGTCATCATCTTCATCATCATCACAACCGCTTGCCCCACTTTTACCTATTCTCTTTTAACTTTATTACTCCATTTTTCTGCTACTACTACTATACTCCATGCTACTCATTTCCCAACATTTTTACGATTTTCCTCAAAAAAAAGTATACCGTTCATAGTATATGGGCGTGTTTGTCTGTTGTCTGTATATAAATGTATGTACTATGTACCTACAATACTTCCTTAAGTTTATATCATCCTTACTCAAAGTAAATGTTTGTACGAAAAGGTGTACATTTCTTTCAATTCTCTTTTGAAATTATGTCACGGGCTCTCTCTCTCTCTCTCTTTCCTGTTCTGTGTACCCAAGCCATGCACTCTGTCTGCTCTCTCACGCTAAAGACAATAAAGTTACCGTGCAAACTGATATAGGAAGATAAAACCTAACTACTACAATGTAGTACCTATTTATATGTACATACTACCTACCCAATATTCAAAAATAACATATTGCCACACATGTAGTGTAACAGAACACTCATCGTTTACAAAATAGCTTTTTTGTTGCCATAATAACTCAAAATTAGTCAATCAAGAGAATGTTCCTTTTTGCTTGTATTCTCTCTCTGTGAAATACGCAGACATTCACAAATTTGGGTCTTGTTGAACTTTGTTGAGAGAGAAAAACGTACAATTTTTATGCATTTAATTTTATTGGCAAAGGAGATTACTTCTCTGCCCTGTGTTGTGTGCTATGTTGCTTGCTACTCTAAATCTCATTTTTTATATTCTCTCTCTCTCTGCTTCTCGCCGACAAAATAGAAAAAATCCAATAATATATGCCAGAGCGGTTTGTACATTATGTATCGTTCAATCTTCACGAATATTTAGGCTTCTGCTCTGCTGCTGCTGCTGGTCTTCATCATCTCATTATTACCATTGCCACGATCAAATTATTCGATAGCCCATAGTTCATATTACTATCGACGGCTCCTGCTTCCATTTTATACAAATGAGTCTGTCTTATTATTTATTTATTATTATTACTACCATTACTGGCTCAAAAATGTAAGTGAATAAAGAGGGTAGAGGGTGACCTAAATTCTGGTCTGATAGTGGGAAACGGGGAGCGAGAGAGAGAGAAGAAAAAAGGCAGAAAAATGGTACCTTATCCTCTTCTTCTTCTCCTTTAACGTCAGAAACAGGATCAATCTTCTTGACTGAAGAGGGCTTTGTTGTTTGGGTTGGGATTTCCTGTAAATAATACTATCAGCATCTTAATAACGGTATCAGCAGCATAGCTCAGCGTGTACTATATACTATTAAGAGCATATAATATTTGCGTACACTTAAGATACACACATAATATGCATAAAAGTACACATCTCATATAGGTAAATTTATATTGCCTACTTTAATACAAGTTTATAAGAACGTGTAGTAATTTTTCCTTTGCTACCACTACATACCCCCACCACCACACCAGTAAGCCATTTCTGTTGTCGTTGTTGTGGCAAGAAAAGAACTTTCTTTTTCTCGATTGAATGTGAGGAATGCATAGGGCACGGCCACCACACAACAGCTTATATATCATCAAAAAACATCATCGTCATCATCATGCATGCATTTTTCAACAAAAATTGGATCACATTTTATCATCATATTATAAGTAGGTACAATACTTGTGTAGGTTAAAGTTGTAATGCAACCTTATAGTATTTGTACCTATATAACCCGAATAGACTTTTTTGATATGTGTAGCATGAAGCAATGGCAATAATGCAGCCGTATAAATGGGCAGATGTGGCTGCTTCCCTTTTTCGTCTTCTGAGAAAAATGCATAATACACAGATAAAGGTAAATAGTTTAGTGCGGAATTTACTTAAAAAGAAAACAAGATTATGAAAGAGCCGACCAGAACGAAAATGTGTTATTGAGTATTCTCGGCAAGACCGTTGAAGAGGAGGAGGAGGAGAAATATGTATTCTAATATTTGATGTTGTGAACAGGGGAAGAGGTTCAATGAAAAGACCTTCTCCTCATCCTCCTCATCATCATCCACTTCTCTCTCTGGCTATATCATTCAAACTCATTTTTGGGTTTCTGCTAACAAATTTTTTTCCGTCATCTTACGCTCTCTTAGCTACTGCTTACTACACACACGGAAAGGTAATAGCAATAACGTGCTTGTTTATGAAAATGGCAGAGAACAAAAAAAAAACCAACAGTGGTATCATCATCGTTGTCTGCTATATAACAGTCACGGTTACTACAACATTCTGGAAACCTTGAGTACATACTTTGAGAGTTTTTTTTCATTTCACAGATAGATAATACACATCCAATATAAGTACATATTATACTATGTACAGAGCGTTACTGATAAAAATGCCTATGGTGTTGGTGGTATATGATATGTAATAAGGTTGATAGAGGGGGATAAAGCCTGTTTCTATTTTTTTTTGTGGAGATGAGAAGAGCATCCACAAATCTACAATTAACAACTTTATTTTCTTTGTGCGCTCGTTCGTAGAAGCTATGGATAGATAGATAAATGCTCTTTCTATCTATCCGTCCAAATAATACAGAAGATAATATAAATCTCACCGTGCACTCAATTGTACCACCACGACCGTGTTTCATGTCTCTATATCCCACTTGAGATACATGTTGCTGTTGTATGAAAATGGCTTTTAGTAGAGGAGCAGCACGCAAATTGAATTGTTCCCTGTGTGTGCGCGGTAGTGTACAACAGCGAACATTACACATTTTACCTTGCAAGGCAAAAAGGAACAATATCAGTGGCATAACCACAACTATTACTGATTGCCTCCCTACTGCTTGTACTCAGGTAGATAAGGTAGATATAATAATATGAAGGTAGATAGATATTTTACCTACTCGCCAAATACCGGTATAAGAATTCCTTGCATGGATGAAGTAATATCGTAATGATGCTGCTTTTCTAAGGTGAATGGGACTCTGTTACTTGGTTTCTGTTAAAAAATCCTTTTAAAGAAAGAAATGCCTACCTTGCTTTTGCTTATCTACCTACATTACACATACCTACTTGAGTAGATTGAACAGCAAGAAAATGTACGTTTAAAAATGTGAAGATGACTATTTTTCTGGTTTTTATATTGTTACATCTTCTGCTATGTGGTTTGCTCCGATAAGGTGCTGTACGCTGCTAACGTGTGTGTGTAGAGGTAAAAATCTACAACGGTACATATAGGCATTGTGAAATCTTGTATGTTACACAGCAGCGTCAAGTCAGGTCATAAATTTTCGATGGAATTTACCCAAATGAGTAGGCTTCAAAAACGATAATATTTAGAGAAGGAACATTGTACCGACTGACAAAACGCTGCGCTGCTGATATGCACACAGTAGGACCTATCATTTTAATCTTATTTCATTCATGATCATTACCATGCCCACCACCACTCTAAAATGTATCCTGATTTTTCTGACTTCATTATTATTAGTCGTTTGTGCTCTTTTACTACTACTGTTGGGGATAATCGTATAGTGCAAGTATTACAAACATTATATAATATATATCATATTATGATCATTATCATCATCCGCCTGCAGCATCAGCAAGCAACAGCATCTTTGTTGTTAAATCCATGTACCTACACGCTCCTATAAAAGCTGCTACGTAATATTAATACCTGCCAATGGCACCATAAAAAAAAGTTAATGCTGTTCAATATTATTACACTGTTCTTCCAATGAAATCATTGAAAAGAAGGATGATGAGCATATATTTTCAGCAGAAGAGACGCATATAACGCAGTTCATTCTAGACTACAACATTCTCTCAGCGTAGATAAGTTATTTACCTTATGAACCTCTCTCTCTTAGCAAAAGTAGAGGGGTATATATTCATTTCGTGGTGTAGAGATGAGAACTATGTTCTAAGTTTTGTAAGTATGATGATGATGAAGTAAGTGGATTATCTTCGGACAAATGGAATAATATAAGAGCTTGCTGCGTGGGGTTGCTGCTGCCATTGCTGCACACACTGTGGGAAACGAACATGTTGGGTTGGTGTATTAGTGGCAATGCCAATGCTACGTAGGTAATATGCCATTGCACATTGTTTAGTGAAACGTTATGAGGGAAAAAAGGGAAGCTTACGTGATCATATAAAAAAATTATGGTGGTGAATGAGGGCTAAAGCAACTTTTAAAAGAACTACCCCTCTTCACATTAAACTGCATGGCTGATACATCACAACGGTGGAGCGACAAGAGGGGGCTTAACACTCATACAATTGTATAGTGGCTGCGTAAAGGTTACTCCTGAATAAAATGCTGTTTGCTAGAGAACAAGTAGGTATACCAGGGTTTTTATACAAAATGGGGATGACGAAGAATTGTATGATGCCACTGATGACTACAACTGTGAAAAATGCATACATCGTCATGATCCCTATTAACAAACAACACAAAGCAACTTTTTTTTTCACAAGACGGAGAAGAGTCTCTCTATCTCTATATCGTCGTACTGAATAAATGAGTAATCACTATATATATACATGTATGAGTGTGGATGAGTGTGCAATGTGGAAAAAAGCAAAGTATAAATGATAAGCCGTGTTGTCCGTCCATATAACTTGTGTGAATCATTTGAGATAGATGGTTCAGAGAGGAGGATGATAAAATAAGCAACTGTATTACAAAGAAGATGCAATGCAAATGTGTGGAAAAATTACATATTATCAAGTATTATATTTTAGCATGAAGCACAGTATAGTAGAAGTAGCTGTCCGTTAAACAAGCTAGGGATCAGTTCTCTGTATGTTTTGCATGCATCAGTGAATAGCAGCATTACTACTAACTAAAAGAGAGGATATCATCACACACATACGCATATATATAATAATCATAAGTTGTTCTCTATTCAAAAATATTATAGATATTATCCTCTACTTGTTCCTTTTGTGGGCCTACTTATTCAGTTCGCCTATTTTCCCCCATTTTAAAAGTTTCATAGTCACAAACAACAAGTCTCTCATTCATCATCAAGCTCAGCGTCAAGAGGAGCAGACACACAAGCAGAGAGAGAGAGAGAGAAGTAACACAAAAAAAAGAGAACTCTGTGTAGCAGTAACATTTTCCTGTGAAACAATTTATTTTATTTTTTATTTTATTATTTTCTGTACCTGGAAAAATAATATATAAAACGGAGAGAAAGCAGCCAGTGTGGTTTGGTGTGCGCACACGGTGGTGTGATATATTGGGAAGTGGAACATTTTTATATTTTTAAAAGAGAAAAAGGAAGAAAAATTTCCTTTTTAAAGTATTTTTCCTCTTCATCGCCTATAAAAACGGACACATTAGCCATACAAGTACATAAACTCTCGAGGAAACGAGACGACCGAGAGGTTTGTTGTGCTTTCTACAACAACGTCCTTTATTTCTCTCTGCCCAGGTGCTGACCCGGGTGTTGTAGCACACCAAGAGGAGCATTAATAGTAAATAAAAAAAAGTGCAACGAACGGTTCCCGTTTTTTTCGCTCTCTCTCTTTCACCACTTGCTTTTTCATATAAAAGTATAGCAAGCAATAGCAATATTATTTTTTTCTTCCATATACACACACAACGATCCTTTCCCAAACGACAAACGACGGTGAAAGCCATTCCACTTGGTTTGGTGTGTTGTGTTGTTATTGCAATCCTAAAAAGAAAGTTTCAACCTGTGAGTAGTAGC
>JAHZMV010006644.1:0-30404 GCA_027743765.1 Coecobrya sp. COE2
GATTACTGATCCGGAGATCAAGTTTGTGATCCCTGTCCTCGTCACATCCACACAATAATTATGGCACTAAGTTTTTTTCTTTAAATCGTTACATATATAATTAATCTTATAACGGAAGAGATTCATTTTTTATCATGATTTGTCATAAATAGTGATACAGACTTGTTCACTTACTTAAATAGTAAATGCCAAACATAAAGATCGTCGCTGGGCTGTGAGATTCTTCAAATTACTTCTTGATAATCGCCGCATCTACAGACAATTATAATCCTTAACAATCATTTTTATATTCCGGTAGAAGTAGTTATCTTAAAACTCTAAACATGTTTTTATACCATTTCCTCAATAATTTTATTTATGACACTGGTTTTTTGTAAATCTTTTGTGAATTTCCCCTACATACTGGGTTTACACGTACCTTTCTTCTTTGTTAAGATTTTTTTAATGATAACCCCAACTATTTCTTAACACACCCATAATAGGTTTTTCTAAAAATGCAGCAGGTTCTCAGAGGAATTCAACCTGACTAGGTGGAAACTGCAATTATCTCTCCTAACATGGATAATAATTATTTAGCGTAAAACTACAATACATTTAACTTACTTTTAAGCCAATAAGCATTGTGTACATCTAATAAAAATAAATGCGTCAAACTTTTCTACTAAAAAAGACTTTTCTACTTTTAACCACGCAAATATATATTATAGTCTAGTCTAAACTCTTATCACAAGTTCCACACTTGCTGTATAACTGCCGTTGTAATTGTTGTTGCAACCCATTGTTTTTTTTAATCAATGCATTTATCACTCAACAATTAACGTCTATTATTTCATTTATTTTTGTTAGATAATGATGAGTGTGGAAGTGGACCAAAATTTTTACGAATATAATTATGATTATTATGCCATTTTGTTAAATCTCGTCATCCTATGCGCTCTACATCATAACGAATCTCGATCCTATTCCTATTGTTGTTAAAAACTGAAAAATGAGCAATATTCCAGATCTCCAAAATAATACATAAAACTTTTCTCAATCACTGTGTATCTATATTATTTATAATCTGACTATAAATTCCTTTTTACTATGATTCTTTTTTATCCCATCTTCAAAAAAAATTAGTGTTGTTTGGTACTTTGCTTATGTTTTTTGCAACAATTAAAAAAATGTTTTATAGTATTTTGTGTAAAGTCTGAAGTGGTAATTCGATTTGTATACGTATATTTCGTTTTGACGATTTAAACTTAAATGAAATCGTTGTTTCTAGAAATTCATATCAGATGAGGAACTCAAGATTATTGTTACCAATTCCACGTCGGACTCTGGAGAAGAAAGTGATGACTTTCCCACTCTCTCCCCATTGTTTGCTAACATTATAATTTAAATATGTGGCTATTTTTTTGAGAGAAATAGTTGTAGTTGCAGTAAACAGAGCACGTCTTTATTTAAACAAAACTATATGTATTTTCGATAGCTCTGCTGTTTCCTGTGGTTTGTTCACGGTGAAGACGTTCCATAGATTCAGTTCTTGTTCTGACGGATCCGTTATGAGTTACTACCTTTGAAATACAGAGATAGACTATTAGCTTGGATTGATATGTAAGAAAAGATAATTGGGTTGAGAAATGTTAAGATTGTGAGAGTCAATACCAATTGTAAATCAGGTACAACAGGTGGCCGAGCTCTTTCAGAGTTACTTGGAGAGTGGAGCGTTGTCAGTCCCCTGAGGGATGGTAAAGCTACCACAAACTCTGTTAGAGTGACATCCGATGTTCCGCCGGATTCTAGAGGGATGGGTTGTAGCCGGAAATGCTCCAGCATGTCGAACACGGATTGAAACCATAAATGTTGTACTCTGCACTGGCCTTCTGGACTGAGGGTCATTCTGAGATGCTGCATATAGGAAAAGTACATATAACTCTAATTATTTTTTAAAGAAAGAAAATTAGTTGGGAAAAGGTATTGAAATGTGTTCATAATGTACCTTAGCTTTGCCTTGGAAGTTAAACGTTAACACGAATTCTCCTATTCTCGTTTCACTTTGGCGAACTAAAAAGGTCCCATGGCCTTCAGCTTCTTCTTGTAACACTAATCGAGCAGCTTCGGATCTGGAGAGGGTTCCATGAAACCACGGGTATTCTTGCAGGGTTGAATAAATATCACGCGGCGCTTCTACAGACTCGTTTTGACTGGGTTGAACACTGGAACTGGTTACCGGTATTGTATTGTTACGTGCCTCTTCGTTTCCATTAACGACAACATCTTCAAATTTTAAAAAAGTAATTAGACATTAGCAAGTACATTTAATATTTAAAGGATAAAATGCCCATTATAATTAAAATGCTGAAACTTACTACTACTGGCATTTGGTTCCTGTCCTTGATCATCACTGACAGAAGTAGCAGGGAAGCGAGGAGGAAGTTGTGGAGGATTAGCAGTAGTAGAATATGAGGGATTAGTGGTAGTCGGTTGATGTTCCTCTCCCACATTTCCATTTTCAGTCGGAGATCCGTTGTTGTAATGACCTTGCGGGGTTCGGTCACTAGTTTCCGTTGGTTCTCGCATTGAGTATTTGATTATGGTGAGCCAAGATTTCATATCCTCGGTGTCGCAAGCTTCTATCACATATTCCATGTTGTTTTCTGCCTTCAGTACGAACGTATTCTCACGGTCAGGCATTTCCAACGCTGTCGTTTCTCTTGCTTCCGATATGAGAAAACAAAACACCCCGGATTTTGGCTTAACGGCTTTGGGAGGTGAGTAGAACTCGAGCATGTATCCACCCACAGTTTTCACCAAACAAAGTCTACACTTTTCCCACTTCTGAGTCCCATCTAAATTTTCACCACTTAAATAGGACACGATCCCCTCCTTTTGACATTCAACTAGAATTTTAGCTAACTTTCCCTTCGCATTCTTGTCGTGTTTGCTTCGACTATCCGCAGAATTTAGTTGAAACTCGTCGGAGAATTGTTTATGGAAGAATCTCCCTTTTTTGAATCCCTTAAATGATAACCTGAAATCATACCAAAAAGCGTGAAATGAAGAAATATTTTAAGGAAAAACTTGCATATAATTTAACTGAGAAACAGTTGATACATTCTACATGAATATTATTTTACAGAGGATAATTAGTATGCTAATTACGGTATTTTGGTTTGGTACCTCCTGTAAAATGGTTTACGAGTAGATGGCTGAGGAAGTGACGGGGACTGTTCCGACTCGGAACCATTAGCGGGAAGTGACCTTCCAGGGGTATGTTCTGACGAGGAGTTTTGTGTTTTGTGCTGACTATTATTATGAATGCCATTAGTTGTAGGCTCTCCATTGGAAACCTGAGGTAGAGGTGTGTCGTTACTGTTTGTTGGTGCAGCGTTCCTTTGACTGTAAGCACTAACAGCAGCAGCGGAGGAGGAGTTTGACGGAAAGTCATACGAGGTACTTTGTGCGGTGGTGGCGGGGGTGGTGGTTGTGGTGGCAGCAGGTTCACTAGAGTATGTTCCTTTCTGCAAAATCTCTGCTTCCAGTCGACGAGCGAATACTTCTACAAACCGACGTACGAGATCATTTGCCTGAGCGGTGCTAAGATGATTGTTGGTTGCATTATTACTACTAAATTCAGATCCATTCGGTGTGGTCGAGACAACTGGCAACACGTAATTCGTTTTGATAACACTGGCCACCTCCAACGCTGTCGATGCTGCCGTTTCCTCACACCAGCCAGACCAATCCGACGTTCCAGATCCCATCTCAGAGAGATTCAATAACCAACTCGCTGTCTAAATGCCCAGCAGCGCCCAGTAAGATAACTCAATATAAAATTAGAAAAGTGCATTTGACAAAAAGGGCCTTCTTCGTCTCACTGTACAGAGTTGAAAGTCCAAAATGAAAGATTTTCCATGAATCATTTAAATCCCTTTTCTCCTTCTACCAATTAATCCATTAAAATCTCAAGTTTGCACATAGTGGATATAAACAGGTACATCTTCCAGAGATTCCGAAACCTTCCAATTCTTCCTAAAAATAATCACCCAAACAAAAAACCAATTAGCATTCCATTTCCCAAACACTATATTCTCACATTGCCCCCATCATAATTAACTAACAATATATATGTCACCTACCCACTCACTAAACTCGTATTTTATCCTTACTACTGTCAGTGGTCACCACTGCCGCAATGAGCATTGCCAATTGTCAGGATGAAAAGTGCAAAGTGAGTAGTAAACCTCACCATTATCATAATAATTATCTCTTTCTTTTTGGCCTTTATTTTTGTACAACGGTACATTAAACTGTGTTGTAAGGCTACATCATCCTCATTTTCTTTGTACTACAATTTTTTAAGCTGTTCATTTCTTTTACTCAGTTTCCTTTCCAATAAACACCCACCCACATTTTTATATCCCAAGCTCCTCACATGCAAAAACCAATTGTCTCCCTAAAAAAATACTCCTCCACATTTACTAACAACAAACATACAAAGATAACCTCTTTTTATAACTGCGTATTTTACTCTTTAATCATAACCATAATTAATATCGTCACCAAACTTTATATTATGCACCTATCCACATCCTCCCCATTCTTTTATATATCTTTCCCTAAACAAAATGCCATCCACTTTTTTAAAACCTTCTCCTTAACTTTACTCACACATTCACACTACCTTAATTTTCTTTAATTTACTTTAATAGCTCAGCTTATAATATATGTACAGAGAGTGATATATAAAAAAACCCACATCATCTTTCAAGCTATTTTATATAACAGCAGCAGCAGCCGTCCTCAATCTCAGTATTTTCTCCTTTTTACACACTTCATATTACTCTCTACACACATTTCATGCTCCATTTTTATATGTAATTCCAGCTTCCCAATTTTTTCTCGTTCCCGATAAACACCAATTACACTTGTGTGTGTAAAAAGTATATTCCGTCCTGTGTCCACACATTTTCATGAATATATCTCGTTTCAAGAGTAGAAACGCCTATAGAAAGACTGAAACATGTAGAGAAAATGATGCAGGAGTGTACAGAAGGGAGACAGAGAGAAACAAAGTGTGAATATAGTCAAGAAACATGATCATTCCTCTTACATTGATCATCATTTTCTATAAAAAGCTTTGTGATGAGCAGAGTTGTTTCAAAACGTGAACACTTCAATTTCCACACACGTTAAAGTAGAGATGATATTTAGCGTTTTATATGTGAGATGAGAGAGAGTTTTTTCCTAGTAACCATTTTCCGTCATGGTCAATTTTTATGTTGGTTGTATCATGAAAATTGAGCCTTTTGTAGGTTTTCTCTCTAAATGCGGCTGTTGTTGTATATAATAATGTATCAAGGGAATTGTTTAAGCCTTTTTTTTATCACTGTCTTTTCTCTGTCTGTGGAGCTAAATTACGTAATAACATGAAAGGAAACAGAGAGAATGGTATCAAGGGAGAAGATAGTTAAGTGGGAAGACAGAAAAAAAGAAACAAGGTTGATAATAGCCATGTCCGTTTTATTTTCTAGTCCGTGAAGTAGTCATTTAAAATCCAAAGACTTTGAGAAGAAGAAGAAAAGACGTGGGATTCATCAAGGTAGCTAGACACAAACAAGACAGGAAATGACTGTGTAGGCATATAAATGGTTTCACTGTAATTTTTAACAGTTTTAATGATAATGATGACTACAAAATTAAGACACACTATTTTCTAGAGGTAAAAAAATGATTATCAAAAAGCCACTTGACCAACCGGCTTTCACCCTTGTCACCTTTTCAGACTCCTCTTTCCCCTTGAGTACCCTTTCACAGGTGAAAAAACCGTTTGGGGCGAAATGAGATTACCATGTTATCTTTCCTCTACCATCACCCTCTAGCATATTAAACGTTTAATGAACAAATCCCAATGTAATTAATCATTTTAATTAACTATTGGTCATTTCTAAACCCCCAAATAAGAAACCATCATCATTTCCCATCTTAATCACCAAAAAATATGCGTCATTCCATCTATCCATCTCTTTTACCTTCCCAAAATCATAATGACTCATCCCCCTCAGATAATCCTACTTACGGTAGTTGTAGATGTTAACTAAATGTACAGTTAGCTTAAAGATGACTTAAATGTAAATGATGGAAAATTACCTTGACTTTTTTTGGAAGAAAACTCCCCTTTTTTGAGACTGCTTTTTTAGCGCAGTATCCTTTCAAATGTGAACAGCTGCTCCTCATGGGCGAGCAGCGTGTACACTCAGACCACTCATTTGAATTCCTCTCTCTCTGTACACTAACCTCTTGTTATATAGTTTCCTCCCAGTTTAATTAAAGTGGAAAATTTTGTAACCTGCCCCTTAAAAATTTTTATCTGCCAGATTAACCACCATACACCCCTCGCCCCCCTAAGAAAATTTGGAACAGGTCCAGTTAGGTTTAACCGTGGTGGTGTGAATAATAATCAAAATTATTGTGAAAAATTAATGACTCATTATTTTTTATGAAGTAAACGTAGTTTGTGATTCATCATTGCCGTTCTTGTTGTATACGAGAAGTTAAAGTTAATTATAAGTTAATTGGGAGGATATTTAGGAGAGAGTTTACAAAATATAATATTATTTATTCTGGTTTGGGTTTATTGGGAAATTTAAAAGTTGTGGATATAATAATTAGTTAATTGGGAGTGGGTTTTTGGGGGAAAATAAGGAATTTAATGAAAGTGGGAAGAAGATGTTTTAAAAAGGGATCTTGGCTGAAAGTTAGGGAATATTAGTTTTTTTTAATTGGGAGGAGAGGGAGTGGTAAGAATAGGAGGAAAGTTGTTGGAATCATTAGATTTTTAAATAATGTCGGGTGATCAGAGAACCGTGATTAAGGGGAATCCTTCCCAGTACGTTAAGTTGAATGTGGGGGGTTGTTTGTACTATACGACAATTGGTACACTGACCAAAGCGCCGGATACTATGCTTCAAGCCATGTTTTCTGGGAGGATGGAAGTTTTGACTGATCCGGAAGGTTAGTTAACATTGTTTTTAAATACTAATTGTTTTCTAAGATGACTTAATTAGGCATGTTTGGTAATTAAGATGTGGTAGCTAATACGATGTTTTGGTTGTTTTAATTGTAGGATGGATTCTAATTGACCGATGTGGTAAACACTTTGGGACTATATTGAATTATCTGCGTGATGGAAATGTGGGGCTTCCAACCAATTCTCAAGAGCTTGAAGAGATCCTCGCAGAGGCCAAATTTTACTGTATAGCGGGCCTGATCAATCTGTGCGAAAAGACTTTAGAAAATCGGAACACTGTGCTGAGTCCAGTTTGTCAGGTGCCGTTCATCACGTCGGAGGACGAACGAAAGCAATTCATTGCCAATGCCACTAAACCTGTTGTGGAGCTTCTTATCAATCGTCACAACAATAAGTACTCGTACACCAAGTGAGTTAACCATACATCGCATTTCAACAATTACCTTTATGATCAATATTTAATTAGGAATATCAATTAAAGTATTGTTTACATTCTCTATTTTTTATGACAGCACTTCGGACGAGAACCTCCTTAAAAATTTGGAAATGTTTGACCGGCTGGCTCTGAGGTTCAACGGACGTATTCACTTCATTAAGGATGCCATAGGACCTACTGAAATCTGCTGTTGGAGATTTTACGGGAATGGGAAAAAGTTTGCTGAGGTGTGTTGTACATCCATTGTGTACGCAACTGACCGGAAGCACACCAAGGTTAGTACCTAAAATTAAATTTGGCTTCCTTTCCATCCCATTTAATTTATCATTATCATAACTTTCCCCTCATCAATTTTTCTCCAAGGTTGAGTTTCCTGAAGCCCGCATTTACGAAGAGACTTTAAACTCGTTTCTCTATGAGAATCGTCCCGGACCAGACCAGGAACTGATGAGAGCCACTTCAGTCGGTGGAGTGTTTGGCGTGGGAGGAGTAGGCGTAACAAGTTGCACATCTGACGAGGAGGAGGATCGCCGTAATCATCATCGCTCATCAAACATGCCAAAGAGTATTCTTAATAGATAAAATTTGCATGGATATAATTATTTGTTTAATCATTGTTACTACTACTACTGCAGTTACTACTGTGCGTCCTTCACTTTACTACACCATTTGTTAACTCAGGTTAACTTATTGTTGTTTATACTACTACTACCGCCACATCTTCTTCTCTTCAGACGACGTGTGTTTATCTACAAAACTTGCCAATCAACCACCCGAACATAGTTTCCTACTATCTACTTTTTTCAAAACGGCTAGAAATGTTTGATACAATGCAACAACAAAATGTACATAGTGTGCAACCCAATCGTACATTTTTAGACATTTACCGACATACGTGCATACACTATACATTGTTATTATTATGCATTTAATTGTTATTACTTTTTCCCTAATTTTTGTTTGTTATCTGAGTTGATCTGAAGTGTACATATACATCTATCAGCGCAGTGTAAATATTATTTAAATAGTTTAGCTATTATTACAATTATTAAGTAAAAATAATGAGTAATTAAGGTGACAAATGTGTGTGCGTGTCAAAACCACCAAGGGAAATTTATATACAACCAGACATTTACACAGTTTGCTTGTTCTTTTTTGTATTTGACGTCGCCCATATAGGCTTTTTTTAAAAAGATATTATTATCTTGTATAATTATTTGTTATTTATAATTAGGACTTTGATTAGGGTTAAAAGTTGAAAAACTTCCAGAGAGTACACTCAAAAAAGTGTGTGTACATGGAAAAACGCGGACGTTGTTATTTGTTGCATG
This sequence comes from Coecobrya sp. COE2, assembly GCA_027743765.1. Lineage (NCBI taxonomy): Eukaryota > Metazoa > Arthropoda > Collembola > Entomobryomorpha > Entomobryidae > Coecobrya > Coecobrya sp. COE2. Next base: position 8,783 of record JAHZMV010006644.1, read on the forward strand.
CTATTTTATAGATAGAGTTGCTTTAAATCAATCAATTTTTTTTCTATTTGTTTTTTTGTTATTGGTTTTTTGTGTCTTTTTTCTCTCGGTTATTTTATATCGGACTGTTTTTTTTCTTTGTGCCTTGTTGGAATTTATTTATATATTTATATTATGTTTTGTTTAGTTATGTTCTGAAGTTACTAAAAACTTTCTCTATCAGGTTCACAGAGGTTCTCTCCTAGTACCACGAAAACTGCTACACTTGTCGACACGAAAACACAAATCCTTGATCCTCCAGTAGCAGGAGTAGTTGCTAGTTCTCTTAAGGTTCCATCAGTTCCTAGCTCATCATCGGATGCTCGAACATGGGATGGTCTTGTTCGAGAAATGGGAAGAGTTTTTTCATCATCTTCCTCTCTATCTTCCACCACGTCCTCTACTTCACAATCTCAGAGGATGGCTAGTCCAGCGTTATCAACCAAATCGATGGCGTCTTCTACTTCTTCAGCAGCAGGACCTATCATGCCAAGATCCAATTCTACAACAAGTAATAAGTCAGGTATGTGGTTTGTGTCGAGGTAACAGGTTTAAATGCAATTTAAGACTTGCATCTAAAAACAAAATTTTTGTTTTTTCGTGGACTGATATGATAAATGAACTGATGAGACTTATATAAGTTTATTGATAATCTTTAAAAAAATTCTATTAATTAGTGTTGTATTGTGGCAGACCAAAGCTGAACTAATGATCTGGTGACGACTATAGATTTCCATGATCTCGAGTATAATTAATTCAAAGATCATTTCTCAGTGTGTAATTAACAAACTGCCCATAAATGCTGTTTACCAATTACTCAAATTGGAACCGTATTGTACAATAAGTAAAAAAATACAATCATTTTATTTTCTCTCTGTCTCTTTTTCTCTCTCAATCAATCAAATTGAACAAAATTTTACGTATTTGAATAACTACTCCAGTTTTAAAAAAATAGAAAACAAAATTGTGTAATTTTTCAAAAATTAATTGATCATTTGTTATATATATAATGTCTTGATGTATTTAAACTATTTTTGTCAATAGTCATGATTAAATTTGTAATGTGCTGCTACAACAAATCAATTTAGGTATGTAATTTATTATATGAACAATGAGACAGGTGTATGTAAAGTTAATTTATTTCAGAAGAAACGTTCCGTTTTTTTGTCTAATTTAATGGCAGACCAAAATGTGGGTGGCTATTTAACTCATCGTCTGTGTATAGTCTTTTGTCGCTACATGTTTTTTTTGTCTAATTATAAATAATCTACGATAAATGTTTCAATTAACTACATACGTACTATACTCGCCGCTTCGTCTATTTTGTCGCTGAAATAAGCTACTTATTATAAATTTAAGCTGCTAATTATTTATGTATCCTGTCTCGTTTGTTGTTTTGGTTTATTTGTAATAAGCATTTAATTAAATATGCATGATGATAATAATGCACGCGCAGAGAAAGCACACCACACACCATAATTATGATCGCAAAGAAAAATAAGTTATAAATTATTTAAGTAAAAAGGATGTATTAAAATTTAAAAGAAAAAAACAATTATTTCTGACGTGACTAAAGAGATGAAAAACGATCAATTAAATTGCAAATAAATGAAGACAACATTTTTTGCCAAGATTATCATGTATTTTTATGCATCTGTTAATTAATTTCATAAAATATTCATAAAGTTAACTAAAGTTTCCAAAAATTAAGATGCCAATGCCACGTCCCAAAATATGACAAAATAATATACACAATTAGCGTTTTAGTTATGGTTTCTGTATTTTCTCGTCATCTTTCTTTATTTATTAATCATTTCATTAATATAGAGCGATTTATTTTTGTTTAAAATTGCACAACGGGTTGCTCATACTGATTCGTCTACGAAGTAATAATATAATTCATACGAAAAGTCTTACATAATTAGTCATAATAATTAAAACATTGAATATATAACAAAAAAACAAATAATCACTTTGACTATATATCCCTCCGACTCTCTTTATTAAACAACATTTTTTTATATCCATTTTCATTATTTTTGTTGTTTCTTTTTTGTTTCTTTTTTTAAAACTATAATTAATTAATTATTTTTGTGTGTTGTGTGTGTGGTTTTTTTGTAAACGACCGTGATGGAACTAGGACTATAATTATTTTTATATAACGAATATATGCACTAATTACCGTACAATGCAGTTACAATATATGTATACATAATTATCAACATTTTTTGTGCATAGCGCACAAAACTGATAATTTTTTAAAATTATTATGCTAATTACAGTAATTAATGCATGTTATATAACTACAGCATGGATAAAAAAACATATCATCGTCAAAAATTCCATATTTTGTTGCGGATTTTTTTACCTTCTCCATCATCACACACACCACCTTGTTTTCTATTTTAACAATTAATTATAGTATAATATATGCAGTTAGTTAACTGCTACAAAAAACGCTTAAAAACTATAGTTGTATAAATACATTCAAAATATTTACGACTGGCTGACTTAGGTACATGAGACACAATATATTTAGTTTAATTAATTATTATTTATCGTAATAATAGATTAATTTAATAATAATTAGTAAAAGTTGACAGAGAAAACAAAAATGCTTCGAGATGATGATTATGTATAAATGACCGTTACTTTAACGGATCATTTTTTTTATTTCAATTCATATTAAACTTTTTTCTTTTTCAGAAATATAATTGGAACAAGAAAGGAGTAATCTTTCTGTTTAATTAATTAAGGTGTGTAGGGTATTATTTAATTATTACTTTGTATTTTTTAAGTTTTTGTTGTTTTTGGTGAGTACTCCCTTCTTTCGATGTTTTTTAAAATTATTTCTGCTCACAAGTGAGTATAGTAGCTATAAAAAAATTAATTGTACGCTACAGTCTACAGTTACTCTTGTGTGTGTAGTTAATGTATTATTTAATGCAATAGGCTAATTGGAGTTTATTAGCTGTACTGTCTGTATGTTTTTTTAGTATTTTATCAACATGACGACGATGACGATAACAATAGTTAACAAAGTAAACGCTATCTGTTGTTTAAAAAATCAGTTTTGGCGAAAATATAACTAAAAAATATATATAGTAATAATAATAATAATTACTAATAACGCAGTTAGCATTTTTGTATTTATGGCGTGTGTATTACTTACTTATTTAATTATAACAACTGAACTAATGCTGGTTGTTGAAAGAAATGCGCGCGTGGAAAAAAAATTGATTTAACTTAAAACGAAACGATGAAAGGCGATCTTTATATATTTAACGAGGGTGAATGAGAAAAAGCGGAAATTCTTTTATGGAGACAGATTTTCACTAATGGTGTCGTCGAAGGAGGCGGTCACCAGACCCTGCTGCTGGAGAACAAACAATCGCTTTTCTACAGCATCTTTATCTGCAAATTATCAAATATAATCCATTATTAAGTTTATTTCCATTAGGGTATGCGTTAAATATGAAGTGGGTTAAGTATAAAAAAATTTGGCTTACATTTGTGGAGAACTTGTCTCTCGTTGTCAGAGATTACTTGTTGGTACAGGCTATGCAATAGAATTTGCGCTGTTTGATATCTCTTACAGCAGTCCACAGGGTTACCAAATAACTCATCCAGGGCAGCAGCCTGGCACTGGAAGGGAAAGAGAAACGTCGTTAAAACTTAATGTCTGGAAAGGAATGACTAAAGATAAGTGAGTTTGTTCAGAAAGAGCATATTCCACTTACGACATCAATAGCGTGGCAATACAAGATCTTATCTGCGCTGAGACTTTGTTGCTGGATAAGCATATTCTGAGGTGCCTGTGCGTAAAGCTTCTTGGTGGCATCAAAACTAGTTTTGAACCGATCATTCAGTTGGGCGACAACCTAGAAAGATTCCAAAAAGGGCATAGGTTAGATTCCAGAGTTCTCGAAAAAGGTTACTCATTGGAAACTGGAATGAGTGTAACAAGTAGTTGTTTTACCTGCTTCACGGCTGCAGATGGCCTTAATCTGTTTTCCTCCAGCTCATCCTTGGCAAGCCTGAGAGCGGATGAGAGCAAGTGCAAAACGCGGATGTAGAGCACAAGTTGCTCGGACTTGCCGATGGAAGAGGTGTTAATTCCCGACTTATTGTATGAGTCATCCTGACGGAGAGCGTTGGACTCCTGGATTTTAGAAAAGGGGGCTCCCTTGCTCTTGGCCAAGTCCAGAATGCAGTCGACTAGAGCGAGAACAAAGTTGAGTTTTGCGAGCGTCTGATTGTGCTCCTTCTCCAGCAGGGTCTCTTCCGTCAGTTGAGGTGGCTCGAAATTGAAGATGTAATGATCGGGTGGAGGCGAGGCTGCAAAGAGGATGGGTGCACTTTCGAAGCTGGACTTGCGGGGAGCGTCGACCGCGGACGTTGTCCCGCCACAATACTGGACAAGGGGGAATCTCGGTGGGGAGGCTGCGGGAGACAAGGTGCTTTGCGTGGGTGTGAATTGTACTCTAGGTGGAGACATGGAGCTAACATCTGGCTTCCAAGAGCCCGACGATGTTTTCTGCTTTGGTGATGACGGGGAGTTAGTCTCTTGGGTTGGATTGCTGGCGTTGGAATTGGGTGTTTTGTTCTTAGAATTCGGCCCTACAGCTGGAGAATTGTTTTGTGAGTTTGGCTCACTCTTTCCGTTAGGTACTGGAATAGGCTTGGATTTAGGCATTGGAGGGACCACGACAAATCCGGCTGTTTCAGGAGACGAAGGTGCTTTCTCATCTTCCGTTGGAGAAGCTGAGTTTCCACCAGCAGCAGCTTTAGGTACAGTCACTGGCGCTGTTGCCCCTATTAAAAAAACCACCAAACAATCAAAATCAATAAACTGTCACCCCAAAAACCCGCAATTTTCTTATAACGGCTTATGCATTATATTCTACTTACCACTCAAGTAATCAGCGAGATCACCTCCATTGCAATACTCCATAACCAGGTAAACATGAGTAGACGTTTCCTGTAATCACAAAAACCGAAAACGATTAGAATCTCACATTCTCAAGTTTACTTCCTTCTTGTCACCATTTCAATGAAAGAATAAAGACTTTTTTTTCAGTTTACTCACCCGACACTCGAAAAGAGCGACCACATTTTCATGATGCAATTCCGTCAGTTCCTATTAATAACAATGAGAACAAAAAAATTCATTCATTAGCGTTCATTCACATTTATATAGATAGTCCTCCAGATTGATGGTGGCAGATGTAACATTTTTTTCATTTTTTTTTATTTTCGTACAGTCATTGTCACTCGAAAAGTTAATGACATACCTTTAAAATGGCTATTTCTTTGGTGAGAAGAGTTTGAGACTTGGCCAAGTTCTTCTTGGTAATCGACTTGATGGCAACACATTGCGAAGTCTGTAAGAAAAATAAGAAAGAAAAACATTTAAGTAAGCAAATTAAATTTATATCTACTGTCATTATAATTATAGCGCCATGTATGCTAGCATATTGTCAGTCAACTCTATAAAAACCGTCGAGCAGTGACGAGCAAAATGATGGTTTCGGTGAGTAAACGATTTTTTTTTCATAGAAAAATTGATCTTTTTAACGCAACTTATCAAAGTTGGACAATAACCTTTCAAGTAGCGTTTATACAAGCGCGTGTGTGTACATCTGGTGTTTGTTGACCGTGTAGCTAAAGATTAAGTTAATTCATCGTCATCATCATCATCAATTCAAAACAAACCAGCAAGATCGTCATTACCAAATCATTCATCCGCTATGTACACATACATGTATAACGAGGGAAATTCATTCCTTAATCGCGTTCACAGTTATCATCTCTTTGGGTGCCTGCCTATCATCATTTTGCATTCCATAATGTTTCATTATCCTACCATTATTATTTATTTATTTTGCCCCTTATCTTTTTTATCCTCAATCATCCTCCTCCTCTACGTCAACCTCTCTCTAATGAAAGAATATTTTTGTAGAAAAATATACACAAATGCAAAAAATGTTGTGTGTCATGTATTATGCTGGCCTTCCATTTTAACTGCTGAATATGATTATATTTTTTTTCTGCCGTTTGTCTCTCTCACACCAAAACAACGCTCTCTTTTAATACATCATATTATACATGCGTAGTTAGTTAGCTGTGTGGTTAGAGAAGGAGTCATTGTCATTTGTCATCTTTGCATACATAGTATAAAAAAAATCTCAGAGAGTTTGTGGCGGCGCGGCGTTGCTGGTGACAAGGGTGACAATCGTTGCATTGAACAAAGTGTTCACGTGTTTGTAGCGTGTCACTCTCATTTTTTTAATCTCTATTCATCCCTGCATTCATTCAATCTGGATCAACTTTTCTTTCATTTCATGTCTCTTGTTCATATCAAACATTTCTGTTAACAAGCCCATGGTTATCGTTACAACAGACTCTGAGATATAACAGCATAGCCATAGCCTGTGCAAAAAAGTGAAGAGAGAAGAGCAATTCGTTTTTATTGGAATGTCACCCATTTTTGCACATCGTCACCACAAAATGCAATCTGGCAAGCTAAAAGTCTCTCTCTGATGTGGTGTGTACCATGTCTTGTTGGTTGGATGGATGTATTAACCAATAAATTGCAGTCGTCGTCATATAAAATGCGGATGAGCTTTTAGGCAAATAATTTTTGGAACTGTGTGAGGAAAAAAAGGGCGAGACTGTTTGTGATGTGGTGGGTGTCAAAAAATATGTGACACTTTGGCATTAAAGCAAAGAAGGAATTCGATTTAATGTATTTTTATGTTTTTGCTGCGTGTGTGTGGCGTCCTACAAGAGGTCACATTGCTTTTTCCAGGAGGTTTTATTTCACTCATCAAAATAATAAATAGGAAATTCGCATATTTGAATTTCACCACAGAAAAATGCCCTTTTTATATCCCTTTTTTGCTTGAAGCATTTACAGATCATCACAGATCTCTGCATACCTACTTTAGAGACCCAAATCAATAAGAGTGGAAATATAGGTGACAAAGTGCCACGTGCTCTCTGGTTTTTTATCAGGTTGTCACAATCTCTATTTCAGATACAAGATACCTATATACATTTTTCCATTAGTAACTCTTGCTTATCGAAAAAACCACTGCCCCAAATATAATCGATCCCTGATACATTATGTAATAACGCTGTTTTATGTTGACCATCGCAAATGATGACGCAATAAATGTCGTTCATGTAACTATTTTTTCTGGTTTATCTAACAAAAAAAAGCTTTTTTTTTACTATCTGCCACATAACACGCTTCTAAATACCCCAAAAAATATGTTAATAATGTAGTAACAAACAGTAATAGCATTTCATTTTCTTTATACTTAAGCTATTCATCACCACCGCAACAGAAGTTTGACAAAAAAATGTATATTTGCTACCTTGAATTCTTTTTAGCAAATTTACTGTATGTCCTCGTCGTGCAAAAATGATGAGAGCGAAAAATGCTCCTCCCACCTTTCCATACACAATTCTTGATGAGAAACCATGTGCACGAAATGAGCTTGGCAATTTTCTTTGAGATTGCAGCAAAAAAGAGCAAAATTGCATTTCTTTACGACAAAAAAAATCCTTTTCAACTGCAGTTTTTCCCTTCTGTCATTTTTATTGTAATGGGCTTGCAGTAGGTAAACCCATTTAATATCTGTCCTCTATAGTACATGTCCACTACGACTAACTAACCAAATTTACTGACTTGCAACTTTTCTTGTAAAAAAAGCCAATAAAATAATTTCTTAACGATTTTTCCTTCTGATATATGCACACAATAATAAAAGGTTGTTCTATATAGAAGGTAATGCGTTTTATGTATCATTTGCAACCACCACAATATATTTCATATGAATGTACTTACTATTATCCAATTTTTGTGCATTTCAGTAAAATAAAGTTACTTTTTTTACTACGCAATATTGGAACAAGTAGCCAGTAAGATGCTGTGAAACTCGGTCATAAAATATGTATAGCCTCGGCTCAGTAACATCCAAAGCTCTCTCAGGAATAGTTTCATTTAATTCAAAAAGAAGGATTGGGTTTATTTGTCGGCGTTTTTTTTTCATCGTCCATCCAATAATAAGCTTAAGCAAGTTAGTTTAACAAGTAGAAAAAATTGTATAATGGACTACTAAATGGAATTGTACTGATAACTTTGCTGTAGCTTTGGCGTCCATGCATTCTTCACTCATGCAACAAAATTACTTGCAAATTTGTTCATCTCGCTAAACTGAAGTTTGCTACGTTAGAATTGCATTTCATTGTTCTTGATACTTAATATTATGCAGAAGTACAACAAGAGAGGTGATGATGATGGAGGTGGACTGCCATTTTTGCAAAAAGTACACAGGTGTAATATATTATGCTCCCATCATTACCATCACCATCCTCTTGTGAGTTGACTCACTTGCTATATGTGTAGATCCACTATATTTTTTACGCTATGCTCATGCTAATTTCCTCCATTGCAAGATCGACTTGATTCATTGCAAAAGTACAATTAACTTATTGTTGTAAGCTTTTTTTAACGAGAGTTCCTCCTGTTTTACAGTATTTCTTCTCCAAAAAAAAAACAAATAAAATGTTGTGGTAGTGATGATGATAACATATTATCTGTTTGGTAGACTGTCGTAGTCAGAGATGTACAAAGAGATAGAGAAGAAAAAATGTTAAAATGTGGATGTGGATAAATACCACAAAGTTGCAATGGAGGAACAATTTGGTGCAAAATGACATGGGACGGGATGTTGTTGTTGGGTGAACTACCACCGACCCAGTGAGTTGCATGCATGACATTGTATTTAGGTCACAAAAATCATCGTCATTATCATCATCATCAGTACAATTGGCAGCATTATTTTGTGCACTTTGTGGTACAATCAAGTTCCTTTGTTTCGTTCGATGTTATAAAATGGGCTATGCAGAGGGGCAGGATGCAACTCATTCTTTGTCTCTCTCTCTGACTGTGTGACACCCACCACGAACCCAGCATTAGTAAAAAAACTTATTTTTGTAATCTCTCTCTCTCTGGTCGTGTTCGAATGAACTTGCTTTCAATTATTTCCATCGTTTTAATCATTGGTTTCTCGAACCAATTATTTATCATGGTTTGAAAAAATAAGCTGATTTAAAATACAAGCACGATATCGATTTAGATAAATTACAGAGATGCGGCTCTTCAAGCGTCCGAATGAAATCATAAAAATAAATGCAGACATAGTTTAAGTTTAACTCTGTTTTTGTCTGTATTAAAAAAAAGTTGCAATGAAACAAGTGTAAAATTGCGTAGGCGGAAAAGGGTAAGGTAGAAAGATTACCCAAGTGCTTGTTTACTACGAATCAAAATTCCATGCCACTCCTTTCAGACCTCTTGTATGGATCATGCCATTCCGTCGTACACACCACAACAAACCACTTGGTTTTTTCAAAGCCGCGTCATACCGTTGAAAATATATTACATGTATGTATTTATTATCAAATAAGTCATAAGTATGATGAATATGAAAACATTTTTATAAGTAAACAAAATTCTCAACTTTTGCAGCAGCCTTGTCCCTTGAGATCATCACGAGAATAAAAATGTAGCATAAGTAAGCACACACACTTTACTAATATGAGCTACTATTAGCGTCATGTGCTTTGCTACTATTATTCTCAGGAATACCTGCTACCATCATGCATGCGAGCAAACTAATTCCATGGCGAATTTCATCCTTTGTTCGCCATTTTTTACACTGTCATGTGCAAAATTATTATTGCATTCATGGACACAACTCGACACGTTTATCATTCTAATCGCCTCATCATCAGTATTCCCGTTTGTCATCGTCATCATCATCAGCAGCACCATCGTCATTTTTAAACTTACATGGTATATGCCATGCCACTCGCCATCAAAACTACTTTATCATTTGCGGACAAAAATATTTTGGCAAAAAGTTGGTCCACATGATGTTTCCAGTTAAGCTTGCTTACTGATAACAAAAATTTCGCGAACATTCCCCACCAAAACATAATCATTCATTCCTTTCCAGCAGCTATCCAGCTGCTCATATAAGATAATCCACGCAAAAAAAACTAACTGATTGAGCTTGAAAAGTGCATCAGCACTGGAGAAACGTTTAGCAGACTGAATCATGTTTTTTTGGTAGACGGCTCATCATTTAATACCTCACCACTCATCTCATCCCAGTATTTATCGTCATTACATATTATTACCAATTTCATGGGATGCGACATAGTATCATGTTTACCAGCCTTGGTATTTTCTGTTTACTGGCTTCTCAATCCAGTCCAGTCAACATTCTATGTATTTAAAAAGTAGGTAACGAAAATGGTACGAGGTGCAAGTATGCAATGCAGTGCCAGTGAAAAACAACTTTAACTGCTGCGCAGTATGTACATTTTTTTGCTTCAAATGTAGACCAAATTTTTGCAAAAAACCGCATGAGACGATGCAATAATACGCAGTTAGCCTAACTGAGTTAGGTCTTACAATGTGATTATGTAAAAAACAAAAACATGATAAAAATAATAATGGAATAATATAGGTAGTTTATTTACTTTCCAGTTCCGGATCCTCAAATTGAAACCAATGACGTCTATGAAGATAATGCGATGTAGTAAAGACGTGTTAGAAATAAATTAGATTGGGAAAAAAACTATAAAGCAATTAAAATGAACAGTATATATTTAATGATTTAATGCGCATACAAGTTAACAACCTTTAAACAAAATCCCATATAAAACAATTGCTAACTTCTTCTCTTTACGCGTTGCTCTTATCAGAATTGACCTTGACCCACAGTTATTAGCACATTATTATGCGTAGATGTTGTGTGAACGCTATTTGAACAACAACATGTTTTAAAATGCAGCAGTAATAATAATGGCGATGATGCGATCATGTTGCGCGAGAGAGGCAGCGGCGCAAAACATGCTAGGATGACTGCGTCTCTAAATGTATATTTTTTTATATGCAAAGGCTATAGTTTCTCTTGTAATAAGTGCATAGATAATTAATACAGCTAAAATATTTAATAATAATATGTAATAATATTGTGGTGCATAATTTTGCATTAAATATGTTTTTAATTTATAAAAAATGAAAGGATATAAATTGGGTGTTGGTTTGCTGCTGCTAATAAAGCTAGGTCGTGTCTTGTTTTCTAAGTCCTCGTATTCACATCACCACAGAGCGTCATTGTAAAAATGCAAATTTTTATGAACTTGTGAATGATAATATTGTACAAACGATGAAACGAGAGTGTGTAAAAACGTGATTATGATTATATAACATGAGCATTTTAGTCATTTAACTTTATAATTGCTAGTTTAGAACGCGAATTATATAGCAAATAAAAAAGCTTACGCATTATTTATTATCACTCGCTCGTACTTCATTCAAAGTTTAGAATAGTTTACGTGATACTACAGCTTCTCTCAAGAATAAGCCTTGTAATAATAATGTTACTTTCGTTAAAGTTTTTTTTATGGAATGGTAGTTATATTGTATTAATCGATATCAGTAAAAAAATATGGTTTACATAAAAAGTTAAGTAGGAGTACTATAACAACATGATAATGGCTCTAACTTTACAAGCTGTCTTTGTCGAGCTGAAGAAGAAAAAAAATCGTGAATCGTGACTTTCCCTTCTCTAACCTTTAAAATATATAAAGAGAGTATTATAAACTACGTCTAGTGTCTAGTTGCAAAACAATCCCATTAAATAATGTTTTAAGTGTGGATTTTATAGCATTTTAATAGGTTGTTTTGCTACTGAAAATGCTCAAAAATTATTTTGGCTGTTTTACGACAGCCAGCCTCCATAATAACCAGCCAGGTAATATAATTTCAAGTACTAAATAAGCAAAAGCGCACATCAATATATTACCTAATAAGTATTTAATTAAGTCAAAGTCTACTTCCATAATATATAACATGGGTAGACATGTCGGAATCTCATTTAACATACTTAAGTTATATATATGTATATGCATCCTCCTTAATTGCTCTCTTAGCAATTTTTTATAATTCGCTTTATTACGTACCTGGCACTATATTCTAGTGTGGAAATTGAATAGCAGAGGAAGCACTGTGCCATAAAAACCAAAAAAAGTCTTAAAACTTCTCACACATACTAAAAGAGAGATTAATTTAAGCCACAAAATGTCATGACATTTTCTGAAACATTTTTTGTGGATTAATAAATTTCTTATCGAGGAAGCCAAGAAGAAAACTCCTTGAACTACATTTTTTCTCCTAGTTACATCGTTGTTGGTAGGGAAAAAGAACCACACGCGAAACATGGAAACCATGCAAGCAAACGTCCCGTCTTCAATTTTTTTATATTGTATTTTGTAAGCAGCAGTTGGTGTGGTGGTGGTGGTGGCTGTAGCACAAATAATAATTACCACGGAACGAGGAGTGCCTCGACTACTGACGGCCAATCAACCAGCATTCAACATACCTTACATGACTAAAAACCTGCTGGTGAAGAAAGCGGAAAGGATTATTGTCCTGCACCAGAGGGAAAAGAAAGCTCTCTAAAATTTTAATGCGAAACATGCCTATGCAGAGAAAGTATTGGAATTTTTTTCCGATATTCCTTTCTTGCTATGTGTGTGTAAACTGTGATGTGTGTACCCACACGGCTTAACTAGAGCATCAACCTCTTCTCTATAAGCTCAAGTCAGCCACTTTTGTTGTATTATGCGCCGATCATGGACAAAGTGCTCATTCAAATTATACTCCAGTTAGAGGATGTCCCAAGTATTGGGCTGTCAGTTGGAGTGTAGTAATTAATTCATACTATCATTGTATAACCGTCCTTGCATTGTATCCTTTCGTGACAACCATATTTTTTTCTCCAGTAGCTAAGCAGAAGACAAAAAAAATTGCCTAATCCCATCTGCCACCGTCATAAATATGGATTGGGTGGAATAAATGCCAGAGTTTAAAGTAAGTTGTACATTATATTCTGCACCACGATCACCGCCTGCTGCAGAATATATGCATACTGCAGATGTGCATCAATTCTTTTTTCTCTGGTCATTAAAAAAACTTTAATAATGCATACCTAATAGGTATCCTATATTACCCCATCCCCATAAAACTCTGGTGATAACAGCATTCTCTCTCTATCCTTTATCATCTCTGAATCTTCCTACTCTACCAGTATAAAATAACAATAATAATTGTGCTATGACATGAATGAGCACCATATCTCGCTCTTTTGGTCGGTCAGTAATAATAACACATGCGAAATGTAAATGTAGGCAGTAACACTAATCATAATAACATCATCAGCAACAAAACACAAAGAGTTTTGTGTAGCCCTAGTAGTAGTAATAGTACTACATAGTGGCAGTTATTATTATTATGACGATGATGATGATGATAGGCAAGAATAGGCAATCCATAAGTTTTATACATATTATAGTAGCAGTAGGTAATAGTCAAAATAAAGTAGGCAAAACACAAGTGGATAAAAAAAGGTGAACAAACTTTTCGCTTCCTCAAGTAGCACTGTGTGTAGAGTAGTAGCGAAACATGAATAACACGCAGAGAGCAGTTGTGTTTTGTATGTAAAAATGTGTGTGCTCTTTCTTTTTCAGCTCTTTTTCAATAATAATCATGATGATGCCTGCCTAAATGCCTATAATCCAATTCTCTGCTCTAAACAACTAACCACATATATAAAAAGGGTTCATTTTTCTGTGAGTATAAAAATATGACCTGTTCACTCACACAACGACGGCTTTACACACACACATGCCACGCATATTGCTAGAGAAAAGAGCGTGGCCCACAGAAGAACACACTTTGTGTTTTTCTGTGCCAGGATCGTAGAACACATAATAATCCCATCATCAACATGATCACGGCTTCAGGGATAGGATTACTAGCAAATAGTTAGATGACCGCTATTTAGGATCTTTAGGTTGAGTTGTGATGAGATAAGGAGAAAAAATTGCATTTTATATAGAGATATGGTCTATATGAATATGATGTTTGGTAAAAAATGAGATGAAAGACGCCAGTAAGTCTTGGATGTTTATATTGGATTTTTTTGCGTTTGGAGAAGGCTCTCTAAAGCTGCTTAGTAATGGAGACGTGTTCATCGACGAAAATAAATATGGTTTGAATTGAATGAATTGGACATGTCGTGCTTTCTTTTCAAGCTAATAATTGTCTCTTAAATTGGTTGCGTATGGACTTTGTACCAAAACAACCTTATTTTTGTCATCACCAGTCATAGACCAGCAACGTGGCGAGTTGAATGAAACTTAATAATAGTCTGGTGTGTGTGTGTGTGCTGGATCATGTCAATGTGCTGGAGAAGGGGATAAAAAAACGCTGCTGGTGGGGAAAACAGAATAATATAATATTGTTGTGGTTCTTCAACCATTAACTTTAAGCTTATATGAGAGAACAGTGTATATACACAACTGCTTCATTCGGTGGTGTTTAATTTTCTCAGGTGCCGATCATGATAAATGATGATCTAGCAACTCTTGTAACAATAATTATCCTTTCTAAATTCGTACAGGTTTGCAAAAAAACCTGACTCGTATATGAACAAGGCTTAAATATTATGCTGGTTTGGTTTGGATGTTGAATTAAAGCTAGAAAATGCTGGTCTATCAATCTCTTGCCTGTCAAAAGAATTATTACGCAAGCAGACATCAAACCTGTAAAAGTATCGTCTGATCAAAAAAGTTTTTATGAAAAATAAATAGTACGAACACCTGACGTGCGAAAATTTTTAGAAGATTTTTCTAGACAATCTGTTCACTATTCTCTATTATCTTTTTTTTATTCGTGGAGTTCATAATGAAAACATTCTCTGACGACTAGCAACCAACCAAAGACAACATCATACATCAAGCATATATAATATATATAATTATTTGCAATATGACACTCGGATGGAGATGAAGTTGATGAGGCTGAATCCCATGAAAAACCGTGATGATGCGAATACACTCTAAAATCTCTGCTATATGCACATTATCTCTGCAAAAGTTTTGCAAAAAAAGTGGTGGAAATGATTATTACAAGATTGAACTCTCTGATAGCCATTGCACTCTTCTCATTCATCATAATCGCATCAAAGTCATCGTCACGATCATCAACATCGATATCACCGCCAACATCATCAGTATCAACACATATCGTCATATCCCACAAAAAATATATAACGTTTCAGTTTGCCACTTTCGTGAAGTTCAAAATAAATTGCATAGCAGAAAATATCCCTCATGTGAGGGGATACGCATATACAGTTTCATTTTTGCAGTCGTGATGTGATGACTGTATCCCGCATTGTATATCCTCCTATAACTATAATCTGCAATTATTCTGGTAAAATAGCTATAACCATGCTCCTGTGTGTAACACATTCAACGTTCCTTTTTTTTTGTTTCTCCTCCACTTTGTTGATGATATCATGAGTAACCAGAGGAGGATGAAATTTCAGAAGCCAACTTTTTCGTAGCTTTTGTTAAAATCATGACTGTCACCAATTCAGGATTACAATGGTGACTGACGGGTAAAAAGAATGGTGCAGTAATTATTCCACACCAACAATGTAATTTATTAATATTAATAGTAATTGGTCATCCACCTCAAAACACTAGACTGCTCCCTGCTGTGAAGCCTGTGACAAAAACAATATACTCGGCATTTTTGCAGAATGATAGCGAAACTGACGTCACGATTCAAAACCCAATTTTTTAAATGGAACCATACTTAATTGCACCAGAGCGTCGGCTTGCATGAAAAAGTGTCACTTAAGACATTTACTCCGTATCACTGTGTAAAGCGCTTTACGTTATAACGGAACGGAGATGACAGTGCAATAACTTGTCTTTGCACTGCATTAGAGGCAATCCATCATCATTAAATAAACGTAAGTGATCAGAGAGAGGATCCTTATCGTGAACAAGCGACATGATCATCATCACCACCGCACTGACCGTCTAGCGAACCGTGATACTTTGCAAAAATTTCAAACGGTACATGGTACCTGAGCTTTAGAAGCGGTGGTAGTAATGAAAAAAGAAAAATAGAACGGTTTTTTCCCTCTGATCATCCCACTCTCTGATAGCATGAGAGAAACATTATATTTTTTAAATAATGCAAAAATCACTAAATTTGTATCAGTGCAAACGCTAGGCCACGCGGCAGGAGCAGTATTCCAAATAAATTGTCATGTTTTATGAACATGATTGCTATGATGAAAGGCATAACCTACTCACGATATATGCATAATAACTATGATTGCAAATTGCCCTCGCAGTAGTCCCATAATAATATCATCTTCATAATTCTCATATATTTTTTACCTTTCAGCCTTTCGGCTTTGTTTCTTCTCCCTTGAATTAACCCATATGCTTAGGTATATTTCTAATTTTTCATCATCTTTATTACCGTCGTCATGTTGTACTCAAATGACAATTTTCTATGACACTCTGACTGACTAACACAATATTTTGTAGAGCACGAACAAGTAATTTTCTAGATGAATACCACCACGCAAAATTACAGTCAATGACTTGAGGAAGGCCTGTGCATCGTTAAAAAAGGAGGCTTGTAATTATTGTCCTTTTGAAACTAAGGCACATTTATGTATCTAGCCATAATAGTAAAGTGTGGAAGAAGATGAGTGAAAACGATATTGAGCATTCATAACTACTGTAACAATAAATAGAGAGTAAATTGCAATTTATATATCTGTAGCTTTGCGGTGAACGCTGCTGCTGCTGCTCTCAACCCGAACATTACAATAGATGTAGATTATAAGATGCCATTTATCTTTTCATGCTGACTTTTAGCGATCACATCACGTGATTCCTTGTCTTGTGAAATTGACATAAGGACGTCGACAATTCAAGAAATTTATTTGCTGAAGATGAAAGTACATAAAAATGATAATGGTCTTGTAACCAGAAGCACGTGTTGTGGATGCTTGTGGAATGAAGATAATGACTATACTCTATTGGGTATATAATATATAATGCCTCTCGCTTCATTATCGTATCGTTAATATTATTAAGATTATCACATAAAATCTATGTACCCAATTTTTTGACAAAATGTGAATGTTGTTGGGGGACGATTGATAACACAAAAATAATTACACAGGATGAATGAACAATCCCTCTGCTATTTTACCTTTAGCCAAAAACCTAACCCTTCTTATCAATGTACTGGCATACACCTACTTTGCATTTATTTCTGTTACGTTGACCAATTTACAGTTCGTTAGCATTAATAATGCTGCTGGTTGCTATATACCTACCTATCTACCTCTCAAAGTAAATTCAAACGTAAACCAACATAGGTATACTTTGTCAAAACCACGAAATCCTACAAAATCACAATATTTACCACTACCATAAAATTACATGTGGACATAAAAAGTTTTAACTAGTAGCGAATAAAAACTAACTATTTGTGTGAACTGTTAACACGATAAGTTAACACAATACATGAAATAACTACTGCAATGCAGCAGGAAATTCGGGCAAAATACATAATAGGACAAATAATTATTGTCATTTTCCTAATTCTCTCAACTTCTGAATAAAACTCACCTATTCAGGTTATGCCTCTTTGTTATTTGAAATAGTTATCTATGCAACAATAGGGAAAAAACATGATGCTATACATAATATTTGTATGCAACGTTATTACTAAATTGAGTAAATAAACATGCAAAATTGTATCATGCCTTATCATCAACATTATCCTTTATACTTATTTGAATTTCTTCAAAACTAAAGTAGTACAAGTTAACAAAGTACAAAGTTTATTAATTTCATTACTAAATGGGAAATCAAATCGCACGTAGTCAATATGGAAGGAGGAAAAAACCACGTAACGTTACCGTTGACATTTGTCATGCTCTTGTTGCATGCATTCATATGTGTGCATAAAATAACCAAGGTAATATTGTGTAGGTTTTCCAGAGAGAGCACTCCAAGAGTTATGATTGATGGCGATGCGATGATATCACAGCAATTATGACTCATCACGATTGCGAATGGACTTCGGAAGCAACAAAAAAAAGATAAGCAGTGTTACACGTAAAACGATTAGGTAAATCCATGTTGTCATAATTCCAGAATAGAATTTGGGTTGGTTTATTGATGTGGTCGGTTTTTGGTATTTACCGGAAAATTAGAAGGTCATTTAATACAAGAAACGTTAAGAATTTAATACTGAAAGCCATATAAATACTGACATTTTCGATTAGCATTGCATCATAAAAATATGTTAACCAATACAATGTCGGTTACAAAAGCCAACGGTCACAGTGTTTGTCTGAAAGCCATCCGGTTAGAGAATAACGTTAGCTATTGCGTACTAGGAAATGAATCATGTTATAAACGTTTAATCTGATTTTATGTCAAAACTAACTTTTCAAACCTTCGAGTTAACGTTTTACTACTGTAAAAGAAGCCATTGTGAAATAGAAATTCAAATGAGATCTATTTACATTTGACACAAATGCATTTATTACCAGTTCGTTTTGTGTTCAAGCTTTCAATCAATTATTTATCTACTCCACACACATACAGAAAAAAATGCTTTTCTCCTTTCAAAATGAATTAATGTGGTTTCCACCGTCGAGATTTTCTCTTATATATTTTTTACACTATTATAATAATTGATATATGTATGCTATATGTGTATATGTCTATACATCCGTAATGCAACGTATTATTGTAGATCACAGAAAGTTCACCTCGTTTGAACTCAAGATTAATCAGTCGGCTCAAATCTAAACTTTATGCTGGCAGGGACGATGATAATGATGAGGGCATTGATTCGGTGTGCTTTCCTAATGCTAGCAAAAGTTATTTTAAAATGCATACATACCTTTACGCTGCTCTGAAAATGCGCATCAATTATTTTGAAACAACACAAAGTTGGGTTGACAGACTGCAAATGAGTTTTTGACTTTTAACCTCATTCCTCATTCCAGTGGAATTGCTCCAGTTACATTAATGCAAAAAGATATACTGATATATAGCTATTTGTACTACGTAGGTGTTCGTTTTATCGTGTCATCATACCACCAACTAAATTTTCATAATAATTCCTTTGAAGTGGCTTCACCGACAGAAAATGCATAATAACAATATGCACAAAATTTACGTTTAAATACTGCGATTTTGTCTACATTTCTCTATAAGCTTGGTAGCCTAATGTAAGATTTTCTTGAAGGCCATGCATATAAGCATATACGGCGCAGTAATTTTAAGACGGCATATAGCGCATCGTAAATAAAGACTATTTTTAATCTGAAAAGAAGGATTTTGTCGTGTGGATTTCGAGTTCCATTGAACTTGATACAAAAGATAAAGAAAAATAGACAACTACGCAGGGGCAGGGCAGAAACACGCCACGCCAAGGTCTACATTCTCTATATATATTATTTTTTGAAAGAAATCGAGACACCATATTCCCTTTTCCTAATTCCAGGTTATTATCTTAGCCTCGGATATAAAAATTCTAACATAGCCTGGCATTGTAATTACCGAAGTTGTTATTCAGTATTTAAAATTGATGAGAGTTTACTAAAGCGTCGGTGTAAATTACTAATGTGTTAAGCATTTGATGGTTTTTTGGTGACTGGAGTCTATGGTCTAGCCCATTTAAATAATTTCTGCGGATAGATAGATAGATTATATGATGGCACACGTCTTCATTAGCATGGCTGTATCCGTGAAAGAAATAAAAATGCAAATAAGCTGTAAATTGTAATAATAATTATTACTATAATAACAACCATGTGTATCGTAAGCACGACTTTGCAAAATGTTTAAAAACAAAATGCCAGCTTTAAATTTAATTGCATTAGGCGCAGCAGCAGTAGTAACCACAAGAAGCAACCATAAAAACGACGACGCTCCTTAAAGTGCTTATTGTAACGCTAGACATTTTTATTAATAACTCGCTCAAACTTTTATGACGACAAACGTCGCGTTGTTTTATGCGTTGGAAAGAGCATGCGAACCACGACATTTTTTGATGGTAAGCCAAATCAAGGCTGAAAGGAAGAGGTTCATGGCAAAATATTTAGCAACGCAGAGCAGAGATCAGACAGATGCTACGAGAGACAGAGAGAAAAGCACGTTGTTTTAATTACGTCATGTTTTATGATGACGAGCGGTTGGTGATCAACTGTAACATGAAGCCATTCATCTTGGACCACACACACATTTATCATTCATATAGTACCCGAGTTAAATTACGCTTTAGATTTATTTTTATTTTAGACATAATGATGAATAACAAGCTGCTTTTTGAAAATATACAGCGCAAAATAATTTAATGTATTAAAAAACTGAAATGAATAATGAAAAATATATATAAATCGATTGTTGCAGTGAGTAATATAGGTAGTAATAATATTTCTAGAGAAGGTGCCGATTCAGCCTATACGATTATTGACGCCATCACACCTTTACGATTGGTGTGCGTTAAATTTATGAATGAAGGAAATGACTCATCGTTTGATTTTTGTAAACGGTGGCCGTGACTGATTTTGTCTGTTAAATGTCTATTTTGGCTGTTTTGTTATTTGCAATTACGAGTCCTGAGTGCGTAAATTGATGCTCACATGACCGCTCCTGCACTGACTGATAAAGTGCTTTTCATCTTCATCCAAACATGATAATTGCTCAATGGAAGAAGAACAATAACAACAACAGTATTCACAATCAAAAAATAATACCTACACATTAGTAAGTAATGTTAGCTCTCTAACGTTGATCAGAGAAAAAAAACAATTATTATGAGGATCCTTCTCTCTATCAATGCAATAATATGCAAATAAAATGGGAAAAATAGTACGCAGTACGCATCAATTCAATTGCCAATTAACGTGTGCATTCAGCGTGATGACTGAGGTAATTCCTTCCAAAAAAATGACTTTTCAGCTACTGAACACTAATCTTCTCTATTAAACTACTGTGACCAGCAGAAAATTATACGGATAATTAAAGCTAAAAATATTTACCAACTCTAACTAGCTATATGTCTCTATGCATTTTCCAACAATGGACAAGGAATTGTCGCTTACTGTGCAAACACATGCGTGTCCATGGACATGTTTCATATCGCCCTGTGTGTCTCTGCACGTGTAGCATAACCATTTATTTTACATCCTAAACAATTCATCATGCTTGGAATTCTCCATTAAACATCTTTAAAAGAAAATATGGAAGCAGATGTAACATAAAAATCATTACTAGGAAGAAATTAAAAGGGAAACAGTCAACCGAGAGATTTTTAAACCATGTACTCAGTTCCATTCTGAATTGATGGAAAAAGGAAGGGAGGGATGACAAATGGGAGGAAAACATGGGCCAAAAAGATTCATTAAAATATTTTTTCCAATACACACATACCCATTCTTCCCCTTCTTAAAAATATAGTACTTTTTATACACACACCATCTATCTTTATCTCCCAGCTTCTTAAAATCTGCCTTGGTATATCATCATCTCATCATTTATACAATTTCCTTATTAAATGTCCCACCAGTTCTACGAATTTTCAATGGTTCGTGCATGCATATTTGTAAATGAGAGA
>JAHZMV010006645.1:0-14535 GCA_027743765.1 Coecobrya sp. COE2
AGATTGTAATTGTAAATTTTACACTTACACTTACCCTTACAGTTACAATAAAAGCTAAAGCTCTACCTCTCTATTCATGACAAACTCAATTTAAAATTTACGTAAACAATATTGAAGAAAATAGATATTTTATGTTTGAATTTTAATAGTAGAAGCTAATTCATAATAATTACATTGTAGCATGTTTGCGACTTTAATGAAAAATAGTACCAATCGGAATATTTAACAACTACAGATACCTTCGTTATTTTTGCGTTATCCTTATTTGTTTCCTTTTCTCATAGCTCCGTAACTAGTTGTTTGAACCTCTTCCATTTCATTTTTCATGTCATTCTACGTACCATTTTCAGTTATGACATAACTGCTCAAGTATACTTTTTTCTCTGAATAAATGATAATAATAATTCGTTGTTGCTATCGTGATGGTTGGTGGTTTAATAATACTTGGTTTGGCGATTAAATTTGTTAGGTCGGATTAACTCACGAATGAAACATTGTACACTTACTTTATTCAGTCATTGGTCCGCAATAAAACTTGTTTCTTGTGAGCTACACTTTTAGGTCTTAGGAAATTTTAGATTGATTGGTTTGGATTTGAAATTGCTTGGTAGTATAGGAAAAGCTTTTCATGGCATTCATACACGAAAACTTGAGCTAATGTTTTTCCTCTTATCACAAAAACGGTAAAAATAGAAAATTTTGTTAAAACTTAGACAAAAAATGCTACTACACTAATGTGTAAATGAAAGAGTTGCCTTCAAATTTCAAAGATACTTTATACAATAATTTTTGACAAATTTACCAAATTTCGTTAAATGTATTGTTACTTTCTTACAACTCAAACAATGCATTAAGTTGAAACATAAAATGAAAATAAATGAGAGTTTAAAAATATAAACTGCAAATACCATCATTAGAATTATTCCAACTGCGATTTTTCAATATTGACATTTGCTTCGAGACGAAATTGACAAGACAAGTTAATATTTTGCTAAATTTTTACAAGGCTTAAGACCATCTCATGCGAATTATTGGGAAGGCAAAAGGAAAACAGTAAAGCCAAATGTGTTAAATGAAGTATTACATTAATATTTACAACAACTTAACGGCTACATTTCAGTAATATGTACCATATCAACGACGTTATGTAACTAAGGTGACTTTAGAATCTTTCCACTTTTAAAGATATGATCAGGTCAATCCAATGGTATGTACTAGTATTAATTTATAAATAAAAACGAATGTAATTTTCAGCTGCAGTGTAAATGTGAAATTAAACGGTAGTTAAGGTAGTTTCATTTCTTTATACCATTTTTCAGGAAAACTAAAAAACCACTAGCGATTTTACTCAAACTGAATCAATATTCTACCTTAAGCGCAAATAAAATGAAAGCGACCTCTGCTGTTAATATTGTCATATTAATGAAACTTTGATTAGTTGCACAAATTAACTTCCACCTCAAAAACAATTATTTAATATTGACAAATTCTACGTGTTACTGCAGTTGAGCGTTGCTGGTTCCATGCATAATGATCACCAAATTAAACTTCCTTTCAATTTGAGCAACAAAAAATTTATTTTGAAAAAATATTGCCTTTGGAATCCATCCAACCTTGACAATAATTTACTGCTGTTTTCAGGTTTCCGACTACACCACCAGATAATTGGGGATCTATACCAGAAAAATAATAAAGGAATAGAGGAAAGATAAAAAGCTTCAGTTTTCCACTAGTATTTAAAGCTGACAATTATGCTGACTAACGGATGTACTGAGTGAACTTCCCCACAATCTACTAATGCCATGTTTCATAATCCCTGTCACTTCAGGTTAATGGTTATATCAATAAGTGTTACGATTCAGAATGACAGGAACTGAACATCCATTCTTTGTTGAATTAGTTTTTGCATAATATATTCAGACCAGCAAATAGTAGAATTTGTGCGCATAACTAAAAAATAAGTTGCGGGGAATATAACCTGTTTCAGGAAAAATTTAAGCTGAACGATGTAAAACGAGCATATGTTTAGAACCTCTAAAGAATGGTTTGCCTTTTGAAATAATCCATGGAAATATGACTAACGCAGAGATGAAGCTAGCATGAATGCTTCCAAATGGTATTATATCCTCAAGCAAAAGATATTTTGTTTGACAAACATCAAAACTGTCGGGGAATAAAAGAAATAACAAAAGTATACTGCAGAAATAATCGTTTGGGTTTTGAAGAAATATTAAAGATGATTTTAATGGCAATATTATTCATCCTACAATTATACAAGTAATAAGTCGCATTAGAGATTGCCGATAATATTTAATGCAAGAAAAGAACCTGCACAGACCTGAATAGCTAAAACGCCGTCTGCTAGATCTCACTACTGAATTTTAGTGTTTGCAAATTATTAGGTCGTATTTTTGTTACTGTAATTGATGGTAGTTGCTTTAATGCGTATAACTTGCTGAAAATAATAATTTGCAGTTGGTTAGTAATCGGTTAGTAGTTGGTAATAAGTCAGTAAATAAATGCGTTCAGTTGAAAAGTGCCTATGTATTTTTAGTTAATATACTAGTATAATTTAAATATATATCAATTTAATAATTATATTACACATACCCAGTGCTCAAATTTATGCCGCATGTAGTTGCTGAGGCTTGTCGGATTACTCCACAAAGGGAAACATCTACAATATATTTCTTATTCTGCAATTTATAATGACTTATTGGATCATTCATCCTGGGTTTGATATTCAATTTCTTTCAGTAGGAAAGTCTGGGGGCAAACCTTTAAATAAAATAACTGCGCTCGTATCCAAAAGTTAAGTTCTCGGCGAATAAGTTCTGTTCTAAAAATTTTTCAAGATTAGCATATTATGTAGCTTCGTTATTCACAAGTAAATGATGAAACATGCACCAAATTCAACACAAAAAATTAAGTCCAATGCAGCAAAAGATTTCTTATTCTTATTTTCTTATTTTCTGTATCCGTACCCACCTAGTAAATTATGGTACATGTTTCTACTAATAAAATTTTATGAAGACGAATTCAGCATTCATACACTGCTGTCGCAGAAGTTCTCGAGGTGATAAAATAACTATTTTTCTTAAAAGTTTAAATGACTCTGTCAAGCCATTATTCACGTGTGTAACTTTTTTCATGTATTCTTTTTGGTTGACTTATTTAGCGGAGCAATACGTTCATCAACAGTGGAAAGCGTATACAAGTTCTTGAAAATATTTTTACATTAAGCATGTCTCCTTCGTTTTATCTAGTAATCCAACTCTCATATCTCTTCTCGCAAAGTACTCATATTTCATACAACCAAAGCAAGTGCAAATGTCCAGTTCATGGAGCCAGTAGAAACAAAAGTAGGTAAATTTTGAGTTGAAATCCTCAACCTACTTCTTTTTTTGTTGTAGTCTTGTTGTTGGAACGATAGATTGCAGTAAATTAAAAGTCATGTCACGAATTATATGAAATAAGGTTCTGAGTAGCATGCCACCATGTTACTACAAAAGTTTCATGGTACATGAAAAGAAAACTGCACATAAACTAAAAAAGTTATGGTCATTTTCTACAGGAAACATAATCTGTCTGGAGAAGAATGTGTAAGATTTTGCGAACAGGAAAGTATGAATATCTTCTTGAAACCTGTTACAATAAAGCACGCTGCATGAATTTCAAAACGAAACAAGATGGAACCAAATGCAAATAATCATGCAAAACTCTACAGCTAAAGGCTGCATTTTCGATGGATCTGATTTACCTTCATCATGTTTGTTATACATAAGCTAAATCTTATAACATGTATAACGCTTTCATAAAGTAATAACAAAGGAATTTAGGCAAATGTTTGTATTGTTTATACAGCATTGTGTTTATGGATAACATAGGCGACAACAGTTTCATTAACTGAACTGTATAAAATATTTTAATAATCAATAGATAGGTTATTGTGGCTTTTTTGGTATTGTCTGTTCGCTAGTTGATAAGAGATGGATCATTGTCACTTTTCTGAAAGTGGACCAAGGAATTGTAATCAATTTTATAAAAGAAAATATTTAGAGTAGAAATAATAAATCGACCACTTTCTGCTTTGGAGAAGATATTCTGGAAAAAATAGGTAGTGTTGAAATTTTGAATACGAGTATTAATATATAGATAATTATTAAATACAGACCCGATGTAAGCCTGTGTAATCCATTAAAGTATCCAAAAGAGTTTGAGGCGCCAGCACGTTTATTAACGATGTACATTAACCAGATTCGAACAACATAGATAAATCGATTAGCGTGTTCGTTCTGAATGTTTGTGGGAAGTTGTTATTTCATTTTGCTGAACTGAAGTAGTAAGGTTCATTAGTAATTTCTATGATTTACAATATGTTGAAATGAACTTTGAACTCAATTTTGAATTGTTCCTTTACAGGTAAATTCAATATTAATTAATATATGTATTACGGATAAAATAATGAGTCCTAAAATATGTGTTACTTACTTATTGTCTCGTTAGTTCGGCTTTACAGAAACTAATTCCAATTGTAAGATAAAATTTCATTTTGGGCACAAATAAACTCAAGAATTTTGTTGAGCCTGAAAAGCACCTTTGACCCTTAAGCCACACTTCTGAAATTGAATTCGTATGTGCGTCGTTCATGCTATGCCAAGTTTAGAATTGTTTCTAGCCTGATGCACTTTACATTATACCTACCTTGTCAGATTAAAAAAAAACGTGATGCATTGAGTAATCTAATAAGAAACAGAATTTGCTACTGGATTTTCTTACGAAAACATAACGACATTTTTCTTGAATACTAAATGTTTTATATTTTCGATAGCGTAGAACATATTTTTTATTATAGTGTTTCAGATTTAAGGCCTCCGCATTTTTCCACTGGTATGCTTCTCATTGAAATATATGTATGTATGATATTTTGGTTAAAATAAATCCTAATATTAACATTTGTGATGCATCATCACTTTTCCTAGAACACAACGTAAAAATAAAGTATTTTATTTTTATCATGCTACACTTTATACTTTACACTTTATATTATGCATTTCCATACACTTTATGTTATGAATTTCAGTTTCTTTGCACTTTTATTCCCGTATACTGGTGGAGAAACTAGTGTAAGCCAATGATCACGTCTTACTATTACTTGCTTACTATTATATCTGCATACAATTATGATGCTAGTATGATGAAATGACATTTACTTGATCACATTTCATTCTATTTTTATTATTATGTTTGCTTAACTGAGCCCTTGCTTCTGAATACAGAACAATAGTTAATACCGCTTGTTTTCATCTTTTTTTGAATTGCATCATATCTTTGGCAGATGCAATTAACTTCAGGTTTCCCATAGAGTATTTTATTTTGCAAAATCCAAATGAAATCATTTTAGTCAGGTAGAATCCTTAGCAAAATGCAGTTTATTTTATGCTTTTTGCCACCTGCCACATTGGAAACGAGAGAAGATTACACAACTTTTCAAACGACAGTTTGAATTCTAACAGCGACTTATTATACAGTCATTGCTGCATTTTGAATAAAACAGATAACTTTAAATAGAAGTGGGTAGACTTTGAATGAATTTTATTTTAAGTTCCCCACGTATCAGAAAGTGATTGAGTTATATAGTTTCTGTCGTCATTTCAATAGGAATGGAGTCTCTAAAATTAATGATTAATGAGATTGATTAAACTCATCGAGGTTATATTTAACAATAATAAAGACATGTTTTTTATGAATATAGCATCTTACTTACTTGTTAGTTATAACTTGCCGTATTATAAATATATAATTTGTTTGTTTGTTTCATTGTTTCGTTAACCCGAATATGTATGTTTGATGTCCACGTCGTTAATTACACAAGATTGACTCTGATGTCAAACAAGTCAAATAGATACAGTGGATCCTGAATCCATAATTCCAGAAAAGCTAAAATTCTAAAATGCCAAACATCCAAAGTACAAAAATCCAAAATTAAATAAGTTTGAATATTGTTAGGTTAGGTTATGCCAAATATTTATGCTGGATTAATTGTATATTTATAATAAATAAATGCGATAGAGTAAATCTACTGAAAGTTCTAGTTTTGAAATTGATATAAATTTGTCATGTGATTAGTGCTTTAAATAAAATAAATTATAATCATTAAAATTTTGAAAACCTGGAGACTAACAATTTTTTCTGCGTCGATTCTGAATGTGAAATTCTGGTCATAAAAATGAAAATTGTAACCTCCATAGCAAACCTTTTTTGATTTTTTAACTACTAATTTACCCGTATTATGAAGAAATTCTGTTTTCTTCGTAAGGGTAATTTTAGTTTCCCTAATAAATTACTAAAACATGAGAAAATCTAAATAAATATTGTGCAAGTAAAAGTTATATTCAGAAATAAAATTTATTTTTTTAAATATCGAAGTAACAATCGTCAACTGTACTCTTCCATAGTTTGTTGTTAACGACAATATATTATAGTTGCGAAATGAAATTTACTAAAAGTCTAACTCCTGCCATATACAATGTATATGCAATGAGATTCCTAATGTTATGCCAATTTTAATGGAATAGGTTCTTACAACATATGTAAATAGAATCCTACAACGCCATACGAAAACGGTCAAATTTATATTCTGCAATCTCGTGTGTTTAGTAATCATTACAAATAAGGTTTTGCGAAATAATTTTTACAAAATTTAAGTAATGAACATTTCAATTCTTCCTTGAAACCTTTTCCTCTGAATCACTACATATATTTATATGATTTGAAAACTGAATCAGATGGAGCAAAGTCCATTATCAATCACATAAAATATTATAACTAATTAATATGACCGATAGTAAATTAGATAACAAAGTTTTCACGTTTTTTATATTCTCAAAGGAAGATTCCCGGAACGACGTTACACACTATAATAATAAAAAATATTTTTAAAAAATCATCCTGTAAGCGGTGTCCGACAATGCATAACATAAATGCCACCTATAAAATTATCTAATTCTTCAAGAATTTTTGAATAATTTAGATATATCTGAAGCATATATGTACATAGTTGGAATCTTTCAAGAACCACTACATTTATCTTCTATAAACTTGTGAAAAATCGACAAATATTACGTTGCACTTGAAAATTAGAAAGATTATGTGTTGTCTCAAGGGACACAGAAGGTATAGAAACAATTATATTCTCAAACAATATTCGTTCCCTTTCTTTCACTCCAGCTACAACTTGAGATTTCCAAAAAAGTCAAACGAAATGAAGCACAAATGCCGAATTTTTAGAATAGGACTTTACTCTAATGATATTCTAAAAGATTGCAAGGACTATTTATTGAATATATTTTTATTAGCTTCCTTGGGATTAACCCTCAATCCAAAAACCAATTTCTTAAGTTTTCATACACTAAGCATTATACTGATTCTTCAATTCATTATCAGCATATTTATCATTATTCTCATCATAACCAATTAGATTTTCTCACCATTTGTTTTTAGAATCCCATCTTTTATTCAATTTAGCTGCATACATTCCATACTTCCGTATGCGTCACAAACTTAACCTTTAAAATTACATTTTAGACTACATTTTAAAACTTACGAATGAAGGAGGCTGGACTAAAATCGTTTCTGCGAAAGTTTCTTCAGTTTAGATACATTAAGGCAATTTAGATAATAATTAAGGTTTACCGTTGGCTAGCTTATGTTTGTGTTTGGAAAAAAATTGCCACTATTGATTGAAAACAGCGAATTTTAAGGATTATAAATACATAATGCGATATCAAGATGATATTACTTTACTGGATAAGTTGAACAGTATGGTATAATTTTAAGCACTTCCGAAAACCGCAAAGAACCAAAAACCGTTGTAACCGTAGAGACGATTTCCGGTCTTATTAAGAATTCAATGTACTTTGTAAGAAGATGTAACGTTGTATATTGAAGATACATATGTCATGAAGTTTGACTTTAAACTTAAACTATGTATATTCGGTTTCCTGTCAACTTCTACACTCGCATATATATACTCCCAGTAAAAGGACTTCCAAAGCACTCAAATGTTCGTGTAATCTTTGATCTCGAAGCGTATAATTCGGAGATTATTTTCACAACCACTACTGAAGTCACCCATAATTCAGAAAAATAGAGATAAATCTCACAGTTTACCCTAATCTTTTCCACAACTCTCTCTTCTTCTTTTTAGAGACAACCTCGCTTTGCAAAAATATTTTATTTACGTCGCCTAATTCAAAATGCAGATTTGAATTTCCAAAATCTAGTTTCGATTGAAATTAAAACCAATATATCTTAAGTTCCAGAGCATAACACCGCAACTCTAATATTCGTAACTTGTAACATACATAGAGGGCATCAAATTAAGTTTTGGTCGGTGAAATAAAAATAATTACCGCTATCTCATTAATTGAAAAATGGTATTATGGTATATTTGTGATTGAGTTTGGATTGACTTAACCTTTCTTTCAAATGCTAAATGTTTTGAGGTGACCTTCTTTCAAATTACAATAGGAAATAAACAAATTACTCGCTTACGCCAAACTCATTCTGTTAAAAAAGATGAGATAATCAAGTCATCAATTACATATGTAAAAGTGATCAAACAAACAATACCATATGATACTTTATTCCGCCAGCACTCAATTAGAAGGCGTTGCGGAATTTAATTGGATCGGTTATTCTGGTTTCCTAGGTGTCATTTTATCGATTCCAAGGATAAACCTTAATAATTATAATTTTATAATTCTCATACGCATCATATTATGCAAATTAAGTTAGCATCGCACTATTGTGAATGAATAGAACTTTACTTAGTTTACCGGCATTAGTTGGAAATGTATTGGCTTCTGAGTTTTTAAAACTGTGGTAGTTTTGTCTTGAGGACTCATCTGAAAACTTCACCAGAAGTAAAAGGAGAACAAGCATCAGGCAAAGATTAAATTCTGTGTTGATTTTCAGAATGAAAGCTATTTCTATTTACATACATAAATATTGCGATATTCTTGCAAAATGCAACATTCATGACATTCTTGGAACCTTCAACCAGTTTATTTTCTGAGAATGTGAAATAATATGAAGGAATGAGTTGTTTCATTGCCTTTGAAATTTGAGAATGCTACGTCGTGATGAATCGCATGGAGAAAGTGATTTTTCATGTGCGAATTTACAATTAGCGTATAATTCTCATATTCTGATCTGCTACTAATTTCGATTGTAAAAATCGGAACAATTGCAGTTTGGAAAAACAGACATCAACAAGTGTTACAATCTACTCTATGTGTGTAATCAACAATTTAAACTTGAATGAACTGTTTAGAGACCATTTCGATTATATATATTTATACTAGTCAAAAAATTTTCTTCACAAAAATGCCATACTGTGTCCTATATGTACGTCTTTTCCGATCTTTCAGACCAGACGGCCTGGAGCGGCCGCTCCACCTGGCTCTATCGTTGCTACGGGCCTGATCCTGTAATTAGATTGAAACCAACATAAACAAAACATTCAACGCATAACTAGGAAGCGGTCTTCATAAATGGAACAGAATACTATGAAAAACTATTAATAGTTCACTGATTTCTCAGAATAGTTTTCGAGGCTATATTCAGCAGCATATGGAAAGCTTAGTTAGCATTCAGGTTAAAAATAATTTAAAAAGCTTGCAAACTGATTAAAAGATTTTCTGCAAATTCAAGCTTTTCTATTTATTAGTCTATTGATAAGATACCAACCATATTGTAAATATTTCATCACTTATAATTAAAATTTATAAATAAAATTAATTACTGAATATATTTGTTATATTAAAAGCCCAGTATTACTGTTTAGCAAAACCAGATGTGAACATACTATATAGATACTGTAAAAGTCCAAATGAGTAAATCTTAAACTATTACGTATCATAAAGCTGAGAACGAGAACCACTAGGCTTTCATTTATACACGTACCTAATGTGGAATTAAAGATCATAGTACGGCTTAAATCTTAAATGATGGCGTTAACATGACACGTTATTGTAGTCGTGTGTATATAATATTGCTTGTTACTAACGAGTGTTATATAAAGATTACAATTATCTTGACAAACATATATTCAATTAAAAAATGATTTATTAGTTCAATATAGAAAATTCATAGACGATATAATTGATTGTCTACCCGCTTTTGCTCTGCTTGCTAAAATTCATATAGCAAATTTTAACCTGCAAACTATGAATTGCTGTAGTGTGATCCATGAAAACTTTTATATTTAAGCACGTGATTTAGTTCAGCTTGCAAATATTATCCGAAGAGAGTAACAGTAACTGTAGCAATGATTGACAGCAAATGTTAATTTTATCTGTTTTGCGACGTCGACCTTGTGAAAAAAAGATTGTCTGACTATATTTCATGAGCAGTTTCCAGTAGTTTCTTCTGTTACTACACTCAATAAACAACTAACTTTGACCTTCTCTCTAAATATTTCCACGATACCTTCATTCGATGTCTCATTTTAGACAGGGTTAAGACCTAATGTAAAGCTCTTGTTTTAAATTAGTAATGGTGCAGGCAATGAAATGTACATATCCAATCTAACCATCTATGTTTGTTACATTTCTGAGGAAATGAGTCACGAGTGTGACGTTCTGCATATGTTTACAAAATGATAAATAATTTGTATGCAATTTAATTGTTGACGATGATTTGTTCGTGACCTTTCTTGGTTTGATCAATGGAGGGAATGGGTATAGTAGCTCATAATAATAAGAACCACTGATGCGTCTAATATTTAAAAGGAGCCTTGCAGTTTTGCCAACTGCAAAACTCAGAGGGAACGTAGAAAAGTTTCGGTGTATCCAAATATTTATATAATATCATAACAAAATACATCAAAGCTTGCAATTGCATAACTAGTGTCAATTTGGTTTCGCATCACCACCTAACCATTTGTATCTCCACCCAATCTGATGTAATTTTGTGTCAGAAAATAGTACGTTTTTCACTACAGTGCATATGTGACTCACTAATTTTAATTAATTTAGTTTAATGTTTTAATCAGTGACCTTGGGATGCCGATGGTATCGCTAACATCTTACTAATATCATGGCAAATTTTATGGAACACGAAATTTCATTTCAAGACAAGTTTAAATTTTCTTTAAAATACAAAGACACTAAAAAATGAAGCAACTCCTATTTGTCGTTTCTACTCCATTCTAGGCGATTTATTATTTATGGTTGGTTTGGTTTATGCACCTATGCTGTTGAGCATGGCGTAACAATGGGATTTTTATAAGCATATAAATTATCGGTTTAATTCATTTTAAATACTTAAACAGGAAACACTTTATCCTTTTGGGTATTGCCCAACATGGTCAGCACTTTCACAACACAACATGGTTTATAACACTGTCACTTTTCCCTTAGATAATTATTTTATTCAAGCTGCCTCTCAAAAATGTGTACACAGGTGAAAATAAATTGCATTCTCTTTGTCTTGTTTCCACCGTTCCAAGTAGCGTAAGCGAGCAATTGTAATTTTTATCACTATTGTTGTTTTTATGACTGAACATCCAAACGGTTTAAACTGTCTTCTGTATCCCGAATTACTTTTGAACCATTGGTTTCTTCCCTACCTACGTATAACCTCTTGGTTGCATTTGAAATCTACGGAATGAACAAAGCGTAAATGCTAACGTTAATCTTTCATAGACAAACTTTACGCAATGGTTTGCATCAGAATCTATGTTTGATACCTTCAAACTAATCCATTTGGAATCTAGAAATTTTAGATATGAGTCGTTACTACACATACATAAGTAGATGACATCGTTTCCACTACACCACTACAATTGTAAGAGACGATGTGACTCTTTGCATTACTTCTATCACTTTCAAAATATATCGCACGTGAGATCATAATTTTCCATAGGACTTAGGTATGATGTTAACGGAGCGTAAAGTTGGCAGAATTTAAACTAGTTTTTATAAATATAAGCCATGTTAAATCTAATAAAATTTCTACATTGGAGAAGTTTTAAAAAATTGAACAAACACGGATAGATCCAAGTTTGCTTTTTAAAAATTCTAAAAAATAACAAATCAATGTAGGCTTTGTAGAGTTATCAATTATCACCCAAACAATAAATTTAATTATGAAGGCTATGCTATTAAATATTAGTATTCGGAAGTATTAAAAATTGCTATCCCAGTGCAAAAGAATCGCTTTCGGTTAACTGCCAAAACTTAAAATTACAGGCTATTTTTTTAATTTGAAACATGGGCAAATTGGTGTATCTTTTTTTCCAGAAGCTACATATCTATTTGTGGGTGATACACCATATGAAAGGACAAGCTCTGTAGATTATCATATGTGTTTGTCGCATAACCAGTTGGTCAAATGACGCCACGATTGTCACCGGAAGTGAAAGCATCCATTTTCGAGTTTCCAAGCCGAAAATGCTCCACATATGACATGTCAAACCGTTTAAGTGCAAGGATTAGTTATTTCCGGAAGCACTATTTAATGGGTTATTAATAATGATGGTAACCAGGGAGAAGCGAAAACATTACTACGATTTATGATATCATAAAGCTGTAAACTTAGATAGCATATTTCAGCCAAGTTTTAGGAAAATTGACTTTGTCATAGCAAAAGAGATCCATACAACTTGATATGGCGTGTCCAACGATGCGAAGTGACCACTGGCTCTCTCCACGACTTCATCCACAAAAACTCAGGTTGAAAATAATAGAGCAAAGCTTCATACCCATTCGCCAAGGCGCTGCGTCTGGCTTTTAGCGAATATATCGACGAATTACGAGAACGCATTGTAGCAAAAAATATGGTAAACCAATCAATAAGAAAGAAAAAGTCCTTGGAAATCACCCAAGGTCATTTCAAAGGGATTCCAGTACCTTTAAACTATGATTATTGGTAAGGAAACATGCAGCGGATATGGCATTTGGAAAGTTAAAAACTGATCGCTTATCTTTCCGATGACCCTATTGGCTGTATTTAGACGAACCGTTCTTTGGCAAATATGTACAATAATATACAAAGCTTGCCCTTTCATTTGGTGCATCACTTACCAGCAGGTATCTACTGGAAAAAAATGCATCGAATCGCCCATGTTTCAAATTAAAAAGTACCTTTAGTATAGCAAGCTGCCTATCATACAAGCACAGTAATCGACAAGTATCGGCAAATGACCTTTTGAATTCAATCTACCAAATATATGCAATAAATTCTGACAAACGGCCGTTGTAGTTATTCAAGTTTGGTGAGTGCATAGTTTAATGTCCTTTATACTTTATCGGATGAACTATGTCCGGAAAGATTTCAAGCCGTCCACCCAAATATAAAAAATTGTTAAACCTAGAAGTTGTCCACGCAATCATATTACCGAAGGCTTGGTAAAGCTTGCAGCAGATGAAGCAACTCGACATTTTCATAGTTTGTTATTCCAAAAAACATCAAATCAAATTTATTAATGGCTAAGTATTGCAGATAATACGATTCAAGTTTGTGAAGATATTACTTGTCAGTGTGCCTGAGAAAATCATACCGAATTCCATAAACATCTGCGGTATATCACAACATAAATTAAACGATAAGAAACTTAAATCTATGGTAAAAGAATGTTTTTACAAGACAACATTTGTTTTATATTAATGCTGCTTAATAGATAGTTCCTCACATTTTGGTTTAACATTCATTCAGGTCGCTCATCTTGGTCGCTCATGTATTGTATAGTTTTGCGATTGATTTTTTAGCATATAAATTCTGTCACCAACTCACGTTCATTATATGCCATATATTATGCATTGTAACGATAATTAAATACATGTATACATGGGTAGAGAGGATTGTTTTCGCTACACAGTTGTACTTAAGAAAAAATCCTCTCAATTTATTTCCATGTATCACATCGCAATATTTAGTTACTTGAGAACATAACAATACGAAATTACCATCGACCAAACAAAGCAAAGCACATTGTAAAAAAGGTTTACATTTTTAGAAATTTTGAAACTAATTTCATAAATATAAACCGATGGAATACCTAACTCAATTTGAGAACTACAAATTTAAAAACAGACATGGTTTCATTAAACATTTCAAATCTTCATAATATAATATATGTATCGTTAGCTTTTATTCTTATTGGCATTCACACCCTGCCGAGTAAAAGTGACAGTGTTGATTCTTGAATTGTGATAAAAATTGAGATGGAAAGCAACATCGTTTTAGAATTATTTTTCTCTTTCTAAATCAGGTTCAGACATATGTATGTTCTGTACTGTTTGCAAGTACCACTAAATGTTGATCGATTTTTCGTATTGGGCTTCTTTAAAATTTATTGACCCACCAAACTTTTCATGTAACCGATTTTCATGAAATTTTCTGTGCGAATTAGTATTCCAATAATATCTCCAAAAACACTCTCTCTGGTCTCTCACTCTCCCTTGGTAGCCACACGGCACAACAGTAATTTTTGGTTGTACCCTTTCCTATGATAAAATTATTCCAAGC
>JAHZMV010006646.1:0-10173 GCA_027743765.1 Coecobrya sp. COE2
ATGCATTTATCTAGCGTGGACATGAA
The DNA here is from genome assembly GCA_027743765.1 of Coecobrya sp. COE2. Taxonomy (NCBI): domain Eukaryota; kingdom Metazoa; phylum Arthropoda; class Collembola; order Entomobryomorpha; family Entomobryidae; genus Coecobrya; species Coecobrya sp. COE2. The sequence continues at coordinate 27 of JAHZMV010006646.1, forward strand.
TAGGTCATGAAGAGACGATAAATTTTGTGGTTGAACTTCAAACTTATTGTCAATACTGTTTATAAAATGCTTAACGTTAGAATCACTAAAACACCTAGTTACAACAGAGTGTTTATTTTTAACTAAAAATCCATATTTATATACGCATTCAGTTAGTAGATGGTCAGCAAGAAAGACATTGTATACTGACTTACTAATAATTTTATCAAGATTACTTACAATGATGAGATCTAAAAGCTTGTTATTTCTGGTTGGTCTATCGACAATTTGTTCAAGGTTAAGTTGCTTAAGAAGGTCAGAAATAGGATTAATATAATGATCTCTAAGGTTAAAGTCACCCATGATAACGAATTCAGTGTTACATTGTTGTAGAAATAAAAGGACATTGTGAATATATTTATAGTCAGAATGAATGGTATTCATAACATATTTTGGATGTCTATAAAGACAACAGATGATGATGCTTTTATGGAAATTTATCTGAATTTTTAAAAAACAGCATTCAATATTCATGGTTGGCTCTATGTTGCTTTTAATTTCCCAAAATTTAATATGATTCTTAATGAGAATTCCTATTCCTCTATCACCCTTCTTCTGAATGTCATGTCTGAAGAAATTGTAGTTGTGAAAGGGAAGCATATTATGTACAGGTTTTAAAAATGTCTCAGTCACACATAAAATACCATAATCGTATTTATCTAATGTACATTGAACCTGATGAAACTTATTCTTAATCGACTGTAAATTAATATGAGCTAATTTTAAAGGTAAAAACTTTATTGGCTTATCCTTGCTGGAGGGCTGACAGTTGCTCCGTTTTTTGCCGCATTATTATTGTTTCGCAGGTTGTATGGTCCGGGTCTTTGCTGTGTTGTCATCCCTATGTTGGTAAGTGGTTTGGCGCTTCCAGTGATTTGCAACGGAAAAGACAATACAGCCGGTGGACGATTATTGGCAAGCACACGAGTAGCCTTCTTCTTAGGTGGTCTAGCCTTCTTCTTAGCCTTCTTCTTATACTCTTATACCAAAAACATGCAAACAACAACGAATATGATTAATGATTTTCCAAAAATAGTTTTAGTTTTTGGAAAATGTAATGTTGATTTTATTAACCATTAAAACATTAATACTAAATCCTGCACCAATGTATTAACCCACATGTCTGATATAAACATTCTGAAGACCATACAATACTAAGGAACTGTTAGACAATACTTAGAACGAAAATTAATGTTACTTACATTATGTACATCAGGTAAGGTAACTTATCAGCCCAAAAACCATTTACAATGAACATCTGCACCTGTTGACAGAATCTAATTATAGAAAATTTATATCACTAGCATTTTAACAATATTTTTCAACACTAATTAGTAAAATTCTTTTTTCATTGTGACGTTTTCCTTTCAAGCTGGAATCATTCCTTTACGATAGAATAATAATTAATTCCTACAAACGAATCAGTAACTTGCCTACAAACAGGCTGTTCCTGCAGGGAATGAGTCATAAATATAACTGACGAGTGTTGAGGTGACAACCAAACAATAACAAAAAAACTCGAGTAGAATCAAAAGTGCGTCCCTTCCTGTATCAGTCTTACTCATGGGTATATTTGAGAACCTTCCAAGAAATACAACGGATAGATAAGGACACCGACAAATACTCGTGGAATGCCCCAGTGATATCCGTCAATGTTTGGGTTTCCATCGATTATATAGATATTAAACATGATGTGATTTTTTCATTATAGGAAATACTCTGAAAGAAATGTGAGAACAAGACTGCACCGGTGACAGTGCTAATACCTCTAAAAACGTCCCGATCCGCCCTCCGGAACTGGACCTATGCATATTATGAATAATTACATGATACAAAATACATTTTCTTTATCATGTTTACGCATTAGTCGTTACATCGCATACTTTTCATCATCGTAATCCTTACCATCACCCATCAATCACCACATCCCACTTACACACATAACTATCATCTTTCTTCAACACAAATTACAAAAAATCCATAAAAATGCTTAGTTGTATGAATATTTTTATTTCCAAACAAGCAAACAGCAGCAGTTTAAAACTGACTCAAATTTGCAGCTCCCACCCTGACATTCAAAACGGAATATACATGCATGCATCGTACCTACATACTTTCTCCCAAGCAAAAATGTCTCATGACAAAAACGTTTCAAACGAACGATCAACAACCTCCCACATGCCCACTCAACTAAATATATTCTCAGCTTCGCTTCGCAAAAATTTGTACTCTTTCTTAAATGCTAAAATATTAAAAATCTAACAGAGATAATGAAAATTATTTCCTGAATGAAAGACCAGAATATATTGCTGCATGTACATTTAACTGCACATATTATACATGCATATGTGAATCGTCATGTACCTATCTATCAGCCTGAATTAAAATAGCGCTTCTTCCACCAACTAGTAGCCCAATACGTTCCTATCAAAATCACCGAACAAATACACGAAACACCTCCATCTCCGTTAGCACAAAGTATTTGTGCTCTACAATGAAAACATCGTCAGCATTGTGAGTAGCTTTCAGGATAAATTCGGCGATGAAATAAAAACTTGTTTCCATAATATAAACCTTTGTGAACGGAATAGATCCTAGTACATACACTGCACTCACTGTCTTTTGTTCTAGTCTGCCCTTGTGTGACTGTACAAGAATAGGCAGTCATTCTCATGTTACGTCAGCTCCCCTGCAGCACGCACTGCAGAATGTTTGAACAAGTGTCTTGTTAACAGATAATATTTTCGCTGGCATGGAGAGAACACAATTATGCTATGATTACAAAAGTAAGCATAATTTACATTGATTGGAATAGACTGCTAAACATTTATGAAATGAAACAGATGCAGTTCAATGAATAGAACAGAAAATATAGCGTTGTACAATGCACCAAAAATAATATGTTTCTAGAAATACATTTGCACCAATTTACTCTTTTTATCTGCGTGTTTCCAATGTCAATATCATATTTGTAAACTTTGCCTACGCTACCTGTATATACATAGTTCCAATTTTTATTTTGCTATGGTGAAAGAAGGATGGATTGTTACATTGCAACCTATGATAAAGGCCATGAAAAATGTGTTTTGGAGTCATCCTGAAAACAGAATGCGTATGGTTTTGATTTTTTATTGGACTGATTTTTGTAAAGCAGTAATGGCTCAAAATTAAATTGACACTTGCAGCACATATGAATATTATTTCATACATTTGCATCTAATGCATAACATCTTCATCTGTGGATTCACATTTAGAATGTATTTTTAAAACGACTAAGAAAGTTCTAAAAACCAAATATGATTTTGATTTATGTCTAAAAATGATTTTTATATTTCGAAATAGTGTACATACATTTGTTAATGATTTGCTAACTTCATTAACAGGTATACAACCTAATGTATTACTTATTTCCGTATTTCGGATTTACATTCATATTAATTTAAAATAAGTACTACGTATAAAAATACATATGTATATATCATTGTCAGATTTTTATTTCTAAATTTTCCATAGGTCAATCTTATTTGACACTCACAATACAAAAAAATATTTCTCCATGTGTTGATTTTTGAAGCTTTAAATACATAAATACATGGATAGTAAACTTACAAACAGTTTTGAAGAATGTTTCATGAATAAAACTGGAACAACGTTTTAGTCTGCGAAACGTTACAACAAATGTATTGTATGTGAGAACTTCAAGTATTTCTGTTCTTCAATTTATATGAGAATTTTTCTACATAAAATGTCAACCTTGTTATTCCTTCCTTAGATTACATTATCACATGAAAGATTATAACAAAATTTCAATTCACAAACATATTATAATATTTAATACTCTAGAAGCTGTAGAATAAGAGAAACTGTAGGCAAAACCAGTTCGTCTATGGCTGCTTTCACCAGCTAAGCTGCTCCTCTAATACACTCTGGCAAGATTGATTCAATATGTATATTAATTTATCAATAGAAGATGCGCATGGAATCGATCTTCCATTTCAACAGGGAGTATGATGCGTTATGTTTGACAATCATGAAAAATACGTAAGTATAACATTATTAGGCATTATTTATTATTCACAGGAAAATGCTTGTTTATCATAGTTTCACGTACATTTCACGTATTGGCCAATGATGCTGAATGACGAGAACAACCTTATTTCAATTTCACGGTCACTCAAGGATTTTATTGAGCACCGAGGATTTTCTATTATGACAAAAGTACATCCCGAAAGTCGATGTTCACTTAAACCAATCAACCCGGATCACTTCCTGCGAATTCGAATCAATGCATACGACAAATAAAGGTAGTCGAATATGCAAAAGATTGTATTAACAAAAATACCGCGGTGGATGATCTGAAATATACACTCAGACGGCAAGATACAACTGGAAACGACTTGGATTCACATGTTAAAATGTCGCGACTATTTTAAAATTGTGAAACCAACTTTATAATAATATTACTATTAATTAATTGCATATATATTACATATTACAGTACATTGCTCATTTGAGCAACTTGTAACAATCTTACAGGTAAAATGGTAATATTAATTTCAAATAAACATTTTTATGAAAAAATGTTCATTTGAAAAACATAAAATCATTTTAAAGGCAAATTGTTCTTATTAGCCATAACTAACCATTTTTATAACATTCCATGCATTTTAGCCATAAATTAATAATTTGTTTCTCAATTAATGCATTTTAGCCTTAATTTATCATTTTTTTTTTCATTTCAAGCATTTGAGTCATAATTTACCATTTTTATGACACTTCAAGCATTTTGGCCAAGTAATAGACTTTCTAATCACATTTAATTTATTTTAGCCATAATCAGACATTTTACCACAGTTTGTCAAATTGTCCAATGTATAAACGTGAATCTCGTACATAAGCACCTTTTTTGATTAATTATTCCTCATCCTTTCTCTAGGCATACAGCTGCGCATACATTGCCACCCGCGTAACTTGTCAAGAAAATTATTTTCTGTGTACGATTTCTGAGCTTTCATCCGAAATGGTAACGACGACGAAGATGAGTTTGGTATACTCATTTTGATGAAATTCCCCCCTTTTACAACAACGTGGTTAAGCACTCTAGTGTCCATTCCATAATTCCTATTCTATCATAATAAAGAGTAAGAAGAGATACCCAACAGATTCATGAAAATGTAGATTACATTGCATTTCGTTCTAGGACGATGCTCTTATTGAGATATAACTTCATATAACCTTTCTGATCAAGTCTCATGTTACCCTCAATAACTAAATCAAACATTTTATATGATACACGTTTAGACGATGGGACATTAATCACTTTGAACCTCTAACCAACAAATCTAAATTCCCCAAAGCAATTACTTTATATTTCATCGTGGAATTGTATGAAAAGTTGCAACAGACTCGAAGGCGTATGGCTGATAATTCGGAGGGAATAATAACCTCCACCGGTGTCAAAACACTACGGTTGTTAGTTTCAAAATTATCTGGAAACCACGCTGAACGGCCCCAGTTTAATTTTCTGAACCTACCCTATCTGTAGTTCAAAACCAAATGCATCAAAAAATTCTATGATGAGATTGAGTAGATTCATTAACATGTAGTTTGCATTCCACTTAAGGGAACGTGTTTAGCTCAAGAAGTTCTTATTATGACATGAAATCAGACTACCTTTCTGATCAAGTTAACATTTCATACAAGAACTAAAACAAACAGTGTCTATTGCTGCTATAATCAAACCTTGCGACCTTTACATTTCTTATGATGCAAAAAGCCAAAATATAGCATGTTTGGCAAAATAATTTTGAAAATGTAGCTAGCTGACATAGTGCTGAATTATAAATATGAAATTAAGCATAACCTATCATGTATTTATGTAAGTAAATGATCAATTTTGCCAGTATTACTCTTCATATTATCCATGCTGACATCTGGAATTTTTAGTAAGCCTTAAACCAGCCATGCTGATGTGAAACAACTATAATAATATTGATAGTATGTTTACCCTTTAAATGATACATCCAAACAGTCAATAAATACCAATCCAAATTGCTGTTCATTTTTGATTTAAACTTTCAGCAATATATGTATGTAAAGATATGATCTTATCACTCTAATACACATTTGGGGTTCTTGACAGTTACACTTTTCTAATAATTACTATGCTAACAGGTTGCTGAGCGTATTCCCCTGGAACCTTACACTGTCCCCACAGATGTGCTCGTACCAACTCCTCTGCTTGCAAGTAAGCTCCATCACGGTGTTTACATCAACGTGGTCTTCAACTTGATATTGTTGTACTAAGAAGCCAGTAATTAAAATGAAAGAATAAAATTAAAAATATTATTTCCACATAAATGAAATGCTGAAATTTGATTTGAAAACTTATAACTTACTTCATTTAAATATATATCATATTCTGGTATTCATATCAGGTTTTGCATCACGATTTATTACTTTCTCCTCAAGCAACACCTGAAAATTTCAATGAGCCGTTCCTCTGTCGCCCAAATTTTACCTTCCCTCTATCAGCCAAGAAGCGACAATGCCCTATACGAAAACCAAAAAAATTCATGGTCAAAGCTTACATACCAATTTCACCCAGATTCCACAGACACCGGGGCAAACTTAATACGCTTGCATATCGGTCTCCTTGGATGTTTCATGTAATTCGTTGGGATTTATCAGAAACTATATCTCCATTTTACACTTACGCAAGCACATAAATTTTGAATGCAGGAATTCTTGCACCGTTGTGATTTTGTGTTGCTCATTCAAATTTTAAAAAGTGCACCCTCATTACAGACTAAATTTAAATCCGGCAATGCTTGCCGAGGAGACTTACGTTCCAGAAATATTTCAATTTCCCAATGGATACAACAGCAGGTTGAGAGTTCTCGCAAAAGGAAACTGCCGATAATTAGTCCATGCCTTAGTATTACTGCTCCTTTCCAGTTCATGCAAAGCTAGGTAGTTCCCAATATTTTCGTCGTCATAAAAACATGAAGAAAACAAATGTGTGAAGTGAACCCTTTCTATTTTTTATGTTTGTAAAATGATACATTGAAAACAATAGAAACACTAAATCAGCAATAGAAAATCAATACAAAGTTTGTATAGAACCCCTCAAAAACATTTCGAAAAAATTATATTCTATATAATTGAATATGAATTTTTTTGATGTAGTATTTAATATTCAAAATTTAAGCGGCTTACATATATTTTTTGCAATTTTTCATCGCATATTTATCACTCCATCGACTTCTTCCATTCGTACACGTAATTGTATACATAGTCAATGGAAGATGATATTATCCATTGGAAGTTGACAAAAATATGTTCAGTTCAGTAATTGATTAAACAAATTTTGTGAGATTCCACTTCAAATCTGGACTATTTTACTTAATTAACACAGGAATAGTTCAATAAAATAAAATGCAGAAACGCAAAGGCGACTGGAGTATTTAAAATTCTCACTGGGAGAAGGATTGAACCACTCTCAAAGTTGCAATTACCAAAATGTAATGGCTAACAAATGTTCTTCATGCACATTAATATTTGCTCATATACCAGCTTTTGTTTCTATTGGAATATCATTATTTTTACATTGGTTACTAATGAATTGATATTAAGAGAACAAGTTTCAGTATGTACATATTACATATGTCATAATGTACTGAATATCTAGGCCATAACAGTAATTAGTTGGTCTTATCGTATCTATTTTACTTGGTATTAATGAACATCATCCGCCTAAACCAACTTTATACCACTTCCTTTTACTCGACGACGAAATGGCAAAAAATTGAGGATTATTTGATGTCATTGTTGATGCTATGGATTTTGTTTGAATGGCTATACTAGGATCATTAAACACACATTAAGGGTACACATTTTGCATTAAGTAAAGCCATTGATAATGCTGTTGTAGATGTAAGGATGTAAGTGGTCGTTTTCATACCGCATTACAATTTGCCAATAGCAGCAGATAAGTAAAGTGATTCCTCAGAGTGTAAAATTAATTATAAAAACCAACATAATATGGTTTCTATGTTACAGTTACCACTCATATGAATTTCTATACAGGATGTTGAATGAATAATTTAATTTGAATCAGAAATCCTAATGGTTTAATAGAGTCCAACAGTTTTATAGCATTGATTCATGAATGTGGCGTAGCGTATAATATAAATTCCAAGTAATAAAATAGATATGCTGTCACAACTCATTTATGAATTGAAATACGATGGAAAAATTGCATAAGTTCAGAAATATTTTTATTGTCGTTGAAGATACATGTTTGCGGATGTATTCAACTTTTTCCACAAAGAAATGTACATAATTCATGACTACAGTAAATTTGTTGCGAAATAATCAATTATTTATTTTCATTTTATTGATCATGATTTTATGATTTTTATTGATTCTGATATCTAAATGTTGTTAGTAAATTCTTTTCCTCGAACAGAAAAATATCTTGATAAAGTAGTAAAATTGTAAAAAAAAACCAATGGAATGAATGTGTGAGCATGGGAATAAATAGACATGTATAATATGACTACAAATTGTGCCATCTCTTTAATTTCGGAGATGGCATTTATTATTGTGTGTAAAATTTCCGCCGGAAATTCATTAGAGCAAACTTGACTCCGTTTTTATGACTTGAAGAAAATTTTAATTTTTATTGAGGTCTTATTCAGATTGGAATTTCATATCGCGTTATTATATTTTATTGATAGGGCTTGTTGCTGAATATTACATTTGCAGTCCAACGTAGGTAAGTATTTATAAATCTTGTAGTACGTAATCCATTCAAACATTAGGAAGCTTATTCTTTTCTTGATTATTCTTTATTGCGTTTAATATAACTTTCGTTTGCAGAAATTTGCTATTCGATCTGCTAGAATGATAAACATACAATTAGATAAACATGAACAAAATTAGAAGACAATACATGCCATTTACAATATTTACTTGTATTTTTATGAATGTACTAATAAACCATGCACTATGCATGATGATCAAGTCAAATATTGGGTATCTGACCAAAAATATTATAATACATAATCTTCATGCTAAATTCATTTCCTTTTTCAATCTTTATTTATAGAAAGTGATTTTTTTGTCTTCTTTATTGAGATTCTGCTGACGTCTACAACATTTTCAACGTAAAAACATACATATTATTGATGTAACGTACTGCAATTATATATATTGCTCTGTATGCGAATGATCACCTTATTTCGGAAATATAGCGCATAATGTGATACTTAGGTCTCTTTTTGTAATAAGAAAATGCTTGGGTTTGGAGAAAGAAAGCATAATATAGGTATGTAAGTGTGTACATTTTTTCATGATAGCCTAGTAGTAAAGGACAACTCATGCTGAACTATAAGAAAGGAACATGAATTCATGCATCTCCATGCATTTTCATTATTTTTCATCATCCATCAACTTTTGAAGCAATATTTTCATCAGCATTTTTTATGTTTTTCTTTGTCGACTGCAACAATTTATACATAACGTATAGCGTCACTCATGTATATGAAAAAGTTTCTGGAAGAAAATGATATGACCCCGTTCTGCATATTTATTGTCTATACCGCCAACATAACAAAAGCCAGAAAACCTATCAATGTGAGGTTTTTCTAACGACTTGTTTAAATCCTATTTATTGGTTCAAATTCACTGAAGCTTGTTTGTAAGTTACAAAGTAAGAGGGAATGTATAGTCATTTAAAAACAACTCTACATGCATTCTACCGGGGCAGAGCTTAACTCAAACAAACAGTGTAATAAAAGGAATCACAAAACTAGGGTGCTTTGCATTCATAAAACATCAATGGATTTGTTCAATATTTTTCAGCCATCAGGGCCTAAACTACGATGGCGGTGGATGGCGGCCCGCGCCAGGGCCCACAGGCCGAGGGGCCCTAAACGGGGCCCCAGAAGTCGAGATTTTATTGTTATAATCACTGGTTAAGATAGAAATATTTCTGCTCGCTGCGCTCGCAGTTAATTCTGCATGTTCACTTAATCGCTTTCCGTATAATATTTAAGGCCCGTAGTATTGTGATAAATACGGTAAAATTCATCAATTAATTTCG
>JAHZMV010006647.1:0-13466 GCA_027743765.1 Coecobrya sp. COE2
CAACACGGAACGGAGTATTCCTTGTCTGACTCATCCGTTAGTTTCACTTATGTTCATAGTTCATGTTAACTGATAATTAATAAGAAGCTATATGCTACAACAGCCTAATTCAATGTACTTTTGCGGCCAGACGTTTTACATATTTCCCTTTTTCCTCATAATTAACCGCATCATCTTACTTTGTACTACTTGGTTTATTGTTTTTCTTTAAAATGTTCACCGTCTACAATAGATATAGATGCCTTCAAGTTGTCTGTCATTAAATAGATCATTTTCTTTGTTTGGGGTCTCTCGGTTCCTCCAGTATTGAATTTTCGTAGATTTGTGATTTCCAAATTGTAATTACCACAAAAATTACCGTTTGCATTTTGATTATTATTTCCGTACAGTGACAAGCCAAGTTTTTAATGTTGATCATATATCTATTTAATTACAGGTATGGCCGCAGGTGGAAGTCGTACAAATTACGGAAGCACAATGGACAGAGTACCGGAAGTTGGATTTTCTGATGGACCAGGACCTTCGAGCGGTTTCTTTGATGAAGCCCAATTTTTTCGCTTATGTGACACCATTGCATCTAATATATTTCAGATAGGAAAACATGGTATGGCAAATATAATATGAAGGGATTGAAACGGCGGAGAAATTAACAGCATATAATAATTTCCTAAATTTTTGCAGCTACAACACTGGAAAAAACTCTCAAAACAATTGGTAGTCGCAATGACTCTGATACTGTTCGGGATTCTGTTCACGTCATCACCAAAACGGCACTGGGGACCATTTCGGATACAACGCGACAGGTGAAAGAAGTCGCAGCCCTGACCCAGAAACCTATACAATTTCAGGGAGGATATGTTGGCAATGACAAGAAAATGCGAGTTACACGATTGACGTCAGATTTTCAACAGTCTGTTCAAAGATTTAATAACGTTCAAAAGCAAATTGTAGCAAAAATGAAAACAACGGCTTTGCCCACACCAAACACTGCAGCTTTAATGGATGAAGAAAGCGAGAAACAAGCTTTGGTGGAAGCGGAAGCCGACAGACAGGCGCAGTTGCGGTTACACCAACAACTGGAATTTGAACAAGGCCTTCTGCTGGAAAGAGAAGATAGGGTTAGGCAAATTGAGTCAGATATAGTAGACTGTAACGATATTATGAAGGACCTTGCAAGGCTTGTTAATGAACAGGCTGAGACAGTTGGTAAGTAGAAATTAGTAGTAATCAATCATTAATGAACAGTATCAAATAATTATAATATGATACATGTACTTAACGCGTTTTTTATTGTTTTTGACATAGACACGATCGAGGGTCATGTGCAAACGGCTTATAATGAAGTTGAGCAGGGCAGAGAAGAATTGCAAAAAGCTGAAGTATACCAGGTAACCTTGCATGTACCATTTTAATTGCATGGCCGCATTACCCCATATTACCAAAAATGTAAAATGACAAACAAAATTCTTTTGTTTCCAGTCGAAATATAGGAAACGATTATTTTGCTTGCTGATAGCGGGAGCTGTCATTGTGGTTATCGTGATTGTTGTACTTGTAACACAATTAAAACATTAACTACTGCGCTACTTAATAAAACTCAATCACTGTATTTTAGTGTATGTTATGCCTCACGAACAAATGACGGAGTACCGGATAAAAAACTTTGAACAATCAGCAACCTAAATTTGTGCTTACGACTTTAATTATACCACTAAACGGAGCAGCAGTACCGAAGGCAACTCGCAGAATCTCCTGCTACACTGGTCAACTGATGTTGTTTGGATTTGCGTTGGTGTCAAAATTACTTTCTCTGTGGGACAAGGAGCAAATGATCAAGATGGAGAATACGGATTAAGTGCCTTATTTCTATATACGTGAAAAGCCATAAAAAGTTAAAATTATTTATAATATTGTGTTAAAAAGCAAGCAACATAAATAGTTAAAAATTGTGATACATTGTAAATATAATAGGTTATACAGTTAGTTTGTCGGTAAAGAAATTTCGCTAAAATAATTTCTTCGATTTTAAATAACTTTTGAAATTGTTAGTATATCTTCCTGAAAACAATAGCATTCCAACATTTTGTTAGACGTTTGATTTCATTAATCACATCCGTTTAGTAAATAATTTAGGCTTTGTAATTTTTTCTCGCAAATCTTTATAGTTTATATAGACCGTTTTTCTATAGCTTATGGTAAGTTCACATTGAGCATTATATAAAAAAATAAAATGAATTTTGAAAAAATTGACACTTTAAAATTTTAAAATCTAATGTTGTGTTTATTTTTCATTCATCGTTCAACAATTTGAAGAAATATGAATAGGGGTTAAAATATTTTTATTTATTATTATATCATGTACATACAGGTCCCCATACAACCGTTCTGGTGCGTTGCGCTGAATTTATTTTTTTAAATAGTAGTGATAATTTTTATAACTTATCTTACATAAATCATAACAAAAATGTTGAACCGTACGATTTAAGTTTCTTACTGCATTTTGTTTTACCGCAAAACTACGCCAAAATTTAACATTTCTCGATTCGTGCGCGTCATGCATAAATTTTTCAATATAAATTATCCGAGTACCAAACTAATATAATTTATCATATGTGTGCAAAAGTGCTGATTTTGTCCATCAACTACAATACAAGTACAAGTACAAAAGAAACTGGAGGAGTTAATGATGAGTCTATTTTGGGAAATTTGTAATCCATAGCATTGTACACATTTTACACATACATGTAAGCTAGGTATATCCCATTTCACGTACATATTTTTGTACACATAAATTTCACAAATGACTTGCCTTAACACGAATATACATAATACAAAAGATAACCCTTTAAATATATAATGTGTACTTAATCTTTCCCTCTGAAACTAATTAATAATGTCTACTAGAAAGTTGTCGCCTATCACCTTTTATAGTCAGATTACAGCAGTTGTTTGAGAAACTTCTTTGTCTGATGTACACGCATATCATATTACCCTATACATTCTCTACTCGTTTGGTACATATCAAGCACCAAATTTCTTTATCTTTTTTATATGCAAATTTACACATAGATTAATTTTTTTTTCATACGTTTATTTTTTAACTTAAAATAAAAACGCTGCATATCTGAAGAATCCTTTTTTATACAATTTTCTCTCGTGAAAGGTCATACAAAGAATGGGATGGACATGTCGAGTGTGCACGATACGACCAAACACTCACGCGGATAATAATATTTTATTTAGTTTAAAAGTGTTTAAATATTTTAAGCTATAATATTTCAGTTAATCAAATGCAATTTAACATAATGTTGATGATAATGACATTGTTATGCGTAATATTAGTAGTCTGTTGTGTGCCTTTTTTTGTAGATAAAGGTATTGCTTCATATTACAACTGAATATATTGTTGTCTATAGAGTTGTCTAAAATGAAAGTAATCGGTACAACCATATACAATTTCTTATGTCAAACTCGAAATATAATCTTACAACATAAGTAGGATAAATCGTAAGAAGCTTATATTGTATATTTATGGAAAAGCTTAGTTATTTCAAACATTTTCTGGATACTGAGTTTTGGTGATTCGTGGTGGTACCATTTTGGTTGTGGAATTTCTTCGCTGTGCCCTACTGACAGTTGTAGGAGCGAAAGAGAAAGGTTTCCACAGCTTGTGTGGGTGCGAGCTAGTTGGTTGTTTTGTGTGCATTTTGGTTCCCGTTGACAAGCCTGAGGTAAGGCTTGATCGGCGAGAGCTACTGTAGCAAACATCCTGATTTTGATTTGGATCGTCGTCCTCGGAATAATGTCGTCTTCCATGCATGTTATAGTTGAAGTTTTCACTCGTCCTGGATAAAGGAATGTTATATTCTCCAATTCCGCTACCAGAGCCACCAGGAATGGATAGACGTGGGGAAGGTGATCTTTCTGGAACCAAGGTAGAAGTGGAAGCAGCCGGGCTCAAGCAAGCAATGGAATGACGAGAAGGGGAGTGGAAAGGTGAAGCGCGTGGGGAAGGACGAGGAGAGGTGAAAGGAACAGGCATGTGGCCGGGTCGGGGAATTGGAGAGTTCCCCGAATGTCATACGAGCGTCCCTTGTAATTGTAATGAAGGTGCAGATGCTGTACAGTCTTCAGGTGGAGTCACTTCTAGACCGATACCCCCATTTAGGGTCAGGCGAACTGGATGATTAGTCGGTGGAATGCCGATCTCCTCGTAGGAGGATAATCGACGCGCACCCAATCCGAGACCTTGACGGAGAGATGAGGCTCGCCTCATCAAAATATCGTCGGTGATGTTTCCCACGCGTAGAGAATTTGATCGCGGTCTCCTGTAACGAAGGAAAAAATACAACGAAATAAGTCCACAGGAGTGTTTATGGCCAGCGAACAATAATTACATGTAGTAAAACGTTTACCATTAAAATGAGCCATTATGACACTTACACGCTGGGGGAGTCTGGTAATGACAGACTATTGCTTTTGCTGACTGGAGCCCGAGAACCATGAGGTGTTGTCGCGCCACCCGTGCATACAAGAGAACCAGCCGACGACCGGCGTCTACTGGGTTCCATTCCTGACACTGCTCCTCTTTCTCCGTTTCCACTTTGCTGGAAGAGATTAAAGCCAAGCGGTTGACCGTCCCCATTCCCATTAATCCCCATACCTGACACGCAGCTCAACGTGGATTTCCTCCGAGAGTTGTGCCGCTCAAAGGTTTTCTGAGCAGAGAATGGACTAGGCTTAATGAGATAAACGATATCGCCTTCCTTCAATTTGAGATCACACGAAGGATTTATGATGACGTAGGATAATGAGCTACGTCTCTCAGTAAAATGAAAAATTGTATCACCAAAATTTGGCAACCTATAAAATCCAAAATTCCAATTTAACAACACAGCATAAAATAAATGACATGATATTTGAATCATTTGACTTACCCAAGACTTTGCATTCTAGACCGAATCATGCTGGCAATTTCTGCCCTCTCAATTAGTTGTACGTGCGTGTCTTTCGTGTTGGAGTCATCATGCACAGCGACGCTCAGGTAAGAGCTCCGTTGAGTGCTGCAGCCTCCGAGGCAACTTTTGGGAATGTTGATCTGTGGAATGAATGACTTGTTCGCTGTATCGGACTTGGGCGAAGTGGGATCATTATCATTTTGCCCTGATGTTCCCATCCCATTTCCGGGCTCCGTGCCAGGAGTGCCAACCTCGCTAGGTTGATCCCCTGTGTCAAATCCATCCAGCGAATCATCCGCGGACGTGTCTTGCGTTCTATATATACCAATTGGAATTTCACAGGATGTGGAGCATAACTTTTGATAAAGACGTCCGTATGTTCGTATCCAGAGATCGTTGTGCGTTATTTCTCTCTGGAAAAAAATAATAATTGTTCCTCTTAAAAACATATCTGCGGCGCTAATTACTAAAGTTGTTGCTCTATAATGCATTTATTCTCAGCTTTTGTTTTCCCTAATGGTATCCTCGTAAAGAGAAAGATACACAAGATTTTGCATCTAAAAAAGAGTGGAAGTCTCTAGAGACCAATTTACACTTTTCTAAATGAAAAACGTGGGATGGTCCTAATTTAAAAACTTTGTAAATTAAGGGGAAATTTTCTCCAAAAATTAAATAGAAAATGTTTAATTAGTGAATAGCAATTATGTGATATGACGATGATGTAAAGCCAACTCAAAGGTAAAAGTCCATAGGCAATTACTGGTCTGGGGCAAACTAAATCTTTTTAAGGCTTCCATCATCTGGGATTAATATACAGTGATTTTACTACAGGATAGGGACGTAAGTGTAGAATTATTTCATTGCACGTTCTTATGCACCTACACACGTCGTTGGAAAGTGGAATTTTATTAATACATAAATACTTCATCTTCATCTATAGTGCTTACCGAAGTCAAGAAACCAGATCCTGGAGCCTGGTCGATTCCAAGAAGAAGTCGTACAAATGTAATAAGATAATCTTTGACAAAGGCCTGGTATAACAATGTATCCAGCATCGAGGCTGAGAAAACGCTTCCAGCCGCAAATGGCAGTCGAAACATGTAGGAGATGTGCGAGCCCCTTTCCTTCTCCCTCTGGAATATGTAAAAACAGCATTTCTTGTGTCATGATGAACTGGACTGAATAAAAGAAAATCTTGATAAAAAGTTACTTTCTCTTTTATTTTTTCCCATACTATATTACTGATGTACATATTTTAGTTTACTTTCTTTCTGATTGTTTGCGCGTGCTTACGCATACTTCATAACATCTACTTGAAGTAAAATAGGTATTAATCACCGTTAGCGTCACGACGAGAAAACGCCAGCAACTTTTCACTTTCACTTTGTGCATGTGTGCATTTCTTGATATTAAAGTGTGATTTGGTCAAGAGAGAGAGAGATGTTATATAAAAATTGGCTAGTTACATTATTTACCTTTTCCATTTTGGATAGATGGAGTGCATAAGCATCATGAGCTCGAAACTGCATAAATCTCATGTTGCTGGAAGTAGACAACTCTGTCACAATTTTTATGTGAGGGAAGAACCGGAACATGGTCTGAACGCCACAGATTGTGTTGCAGTCTGAGAGAGAATCCTCTTCAGCGGAATTTGATAGCTCTTTATTGACAACGACAACGTTCTCGGCTAATGTGATGCCGGCGCGCAGAAGGTCGTCCAAACAGTCAATACTCCCGAGCATCCAATAGATCATAGGAAAATAAGATATAGCGTCCACAAAGGCAGGATCTGGCCGTCTCTCCAGGAGCAAAATTATTGGATTCAATCTGGATTTAGGCCGGAAATGGGCCTGAAATTTTTATGAATTGAGTTGAATTTTTATGGATACAATTTTATATATACTTATGTATGAAATAATTGTAAATAACGATTACTTACCCGGAGTGGTACAATAAAATTGTAAATTGCTGTCGAGGCAAAATCCGCTGCCAAAATAATTGTACTGTTTTGCCAGTTGTAATCATACGCGTTACGATGTACACAATGCTCACAAGGCTATACGAGATACAAGAGACAAAAAAGAGAAAATAAAATATTGGACAGGTTGCTCCATTTGTATTGTGAAATTTATAGAAAAAACAACATGAAAAACGAGTCCGCTTCCGTATATTCATGCACTTTGTGTAAAATGCACAATCCTGGAAATATCCTCTTATCTCAGTTATGAAAAGGAGACGTGATTCTAGCAAAAAAATATTCTACCAGATTTATTGCTACATGTACAAAAAGTAACACTAAAAATTTGTTTATCTCGGCCTAGCATTGTCATCGTCATCACCTTCGAAAAATGACAGACCCGACAAAGGCATCAAGACTGCTTTCTAAAGGAACTCGTTTACAGTCAGTAAAATGTACATGGTATTCGTTACATCACCCATTTTTCTTGCTCTCACGTACCTGACAAAGCTGTAGGCAGCATAAAGGCTTCTTATCACGTAGGAGGTAACAAAGTGTTGGAGTGACACCAATATATGGAGAGACTGGTGGAAACCCCTTCACAATTTTCTCTGAGGGTCCACCCAACCAAGCCACTTCGTCGTCTGCTTCATCTCCTTCCTCATCTTCCTCTTCATCTGAGTTCCGTTCTTCATTCTCATTGTATGTCTCATCCAACGAGCTTGTATATGATTCTGGAACGGGAAGAATGCTCGGTCTCCTGCTATCTGTTTCTCGTCATAAATTAGGAAACACATTTTCTTTGATTACCACCACGAATGCATTCTCAAGTGCACACAAAAGTGTTTTCATAACAGACACTTGTCTTCACCCCAAACAAGACATTACTATTCGCATGACGTCACAAGAGGGTATAAATAAATTGGGGAACCCTTCAAAATCTTCCTGTCACTTCCATTCATTCTGCTCATCAAGAAAGGAAAATGATGAAGGGTTCTTAAACCGTTTACGACAGGTTCGAATGAAAATTCAACCGATAATTTATATACGATCAATCAATGAACGATATATGGCTACACACACATTCATTCATAATGATAGAAAGTAAAGAGAAAGTTGAATGAAAACAATATATTAGTGGGGAAAGCTAATAGTAATTGTTAATTTACCTCGTCTAAGGGAAGCTGACGGGGGTAAAAGTAAATTGCTCTCTGTTGGTTTCGCCATTAGATTTAAATATTGCATCGCAGTGCTAGGTCCCCCACCACCTCCACCTGGACTGGGGTGAGGACTAAGACCTCCTATGGTAGGTGATTTGTCCACGGTGAGGTTGATATTCCCTGGCGAGAGACCACCACCGCTTGGAATGGAAGGCGTATGTACAGTCAGATAAGGACTCGCGGTGTTACAATTTTCAGTGATTTTGATTTCACTTGTTCCCACTTCCGACAACTGAGCGACTGGTGGATCTAGTGTATGTGGAAGTAGTCCGCTGGTTGAGGAGCATGGCTGCTGCTGTGAGGGTTGTTGTTCTGAAGTTGGTCCTGTTGGTGCCGGAATAGTTGTATCCCCAGCAGCTGGACTCCCTGCGGAATTGTCATCAAAGTCCGAGTTTTCTTCTTTTGTTATACTGAAGTAAAAGCAAATGTCCGACTTTCTCATGATATGTCTTGGGCCAGGGTTGAGCAAGATCGTGTCTTCATAAAATTCAGGTAGTTGTGCTGGTCGGACACCAATCAAAGCTACTCCGTATTTGCGGTGAGCATGGAACGACGCGTACGTAAAACTCTTTCCTTCGTACTCCCCAAAGAAGCGAGAATCACTCAGCCGGATGTGATAGATTTCATTCCCAGAACACCGGCCATACAGACGGTGCCATTCTTCACGACTTGTCTGTCCTTCCCTGAAAGTTATTGAGAAAAGTACAACATGAGGAAAACAAAGCAGTGAAAGTATGATGTACAAAAAACTTATGCCCATTTATTATTAACATTATGACAATGTGTAGGATGTGAGAGTGCGATCAAATGACTTTTCCTCCAAATTTTTGTCAAAAACACTTAAGAATCTATATAGACACTCTCTAGGGACCTTGACTTGCATAACAATCATCCATAACACTGATTACTTTGCAACATTACATTATCTGTCCACTCAGTTTTTTACGCAGAGTGAAAGCAGACTTGGTGGGATTTAAAAGTGGTTATCATAACGTTGTTGTGTTATAGTGCATTAGATGAGCTCTCTCTTTTCCGGAATGTCTCTCTACGATCCACCAAGTTACTTTCTTGGATTATGCACTTATGTCTTGGCAAAATGGGTTTTGAGAGAACAAGGTGTGTGAAAGGGAAAGTAGTTTGCTAGTCTGTATAGTGTATCATCCAATAAAAATCATTGACATCTGCCGCATTAATGGTATGGGAGTAGCTCGGGATATCACAACAAATAGCAGACATAGGTAGTTTTTTCGGTTGTTGTAGAAGAATTGGAGGAAAAAATGTTTCACACACAACATAAGTGTATTTATCTTGTGTATAAGATGTTGATCTTCATAATTTACGAGACATCACATCTCATCACGACATTTTTGTACTTACCGACCTCTCGACGTGTGCAACAAAAGTGTGACAAGCGTAGATGTTCCGGGGAAGAGACAATTATTCGCAAGTAGAGCATACTTGAACTCATCTTCACAAACGACGTGCTCAGCGAATCTAACGTGGATTTTGTTCTCAGGTCGGAATATTTGTACGTACTGAGGAACACTTGGAGCGTAGTCTTTAACGGCCCATGATCTTAGAATCTGAAATCGAATTTAAGTTTTTGCTTGTAATGCTTACATTAGTTTACTTATTTGCGTAGAAAGAAATGATCATTTAAGAAAAAAAACTTTCCCAATAAAAATCATCAAAAAAAATACCGTATGCTCATCAGCAGCTCCTTTATCAGCGTAGTTTCTCGCTGCAAGAATAAAGCACGCTTCAGCCTCTCCCATTCTCGCCCTCATAAGATCAGAGTCCTTTAGACAGGAGCCCTGAATATAAATCACACGTTGCGCCCAAATCGGTACTTGGAGAATCATTCGCATTGTCGTATCAAGTTCCATCGGGGAAAGTAATACCACATAGTAGTCCTGTACAAATAAATTACATATAATATATATTACTAGTAACATGTCATGTTATTAGATGCCACACCACCTTATACTTTTTTTTCTGTCATTAGGGTGTACTTTTCTCCAGCCATTAGCATTAGCGATGTTTTCCTAGCTGGTCTACTTTATTATGGAATGTCACAGCTAATTATTTTTGTGAGATGATACGAGTTACTTTGGACATGCCTTTTCTATCCTTCGTTTGTTTAGGTATGCTTCCTACTACAATCAGTCTCTTCTTCTTGACTCTGGCAGATAGTTGGAAACTTGATATGAAAAAAGCCCTTCTTTCCTCATTACTCTACTTTCTCTGGCAATGTTTTTATAACTTATATAACCGAATGGTACATAATATGTATTCAACGATAACAACGATATATATCTGCAAGCAAAAGCTTTTATAGTGTTGACACAGTTGCTTTGAATGACACCGGACATACGATACACTATCCATTCCAACCGTCTCTTTGCAGACGTGAAAATGAACGTTTCATGTGTGCCGTTGTAGTTTGCACAGCATAACCCCGCATTGTTGCAGTCAAGTCGGTTATATCGCCTTCGTGCAAAATAAAGTTGATGCTTATATCATGTTCCAACAATAAACCTACTACGTGATTTCGTTAGAAACTCCCATTTTGACAACTCAATTTTTCCTCGTGAAACCATAAACCAGATTGCGAAATATTTTATGAATCGTCCCATCTTCTACGTTTATTATATCTTCTGTTATAAATTGTCAACTGACTGTGATTGGCTCCAAGCTTTTAGCAATTTTGGTTTTAATCGTGTTACTTTCAACAGCCTTACAACTTTGATTAAAAATGGGCAAAAATGTCCTTGATTTAATGCCAAAAACTAAACAGGTTGACCGCTGGCTTTTCAGGAAACGGTTATGCCTTTTCCACACCTTCTCATCAAGATAAAATTCTATTTCACGGATGATAGTTTGTAAAAAATACGCTATTGGCAATGTTCCATTTTGTTATGTTTTTTAACCATACTTGATTTGCAATATCATTAAATCTGTCCTTTATGTAATTACACTATGTGTCTACAATTTTGTTTTTTTGAAAGTTAATACAAACAAGAAAAGTAAAAGTGATACCATCAGCTCGATATAACTACAAATATAGCCTATTTGTAGTCATTGTAGGATGAAAGTACACCAGATTGGATACACGTTGTCAGTGTCGTCCTTGCTCAATTTTTCGCTCGATAAAATCTTAAAAGGTTGTCTTTTCAGGTCAACTAAGTTTCCACTACAATGTACATTAATGTGACGGTGCAGAGATGGTTTTTTATTTTTATGCGTCCTAGAATGAGCTGAATCGGCTATAAAGAAGGAAGTGACATTATATCGTGGTCATTTTTTCCGCGGGCGGAGAAAGTGGTGAAAGTTTGGCAAGCAGTCTACTGACAGGGAACATGTAACCGAGGGGAAAATGAGGTAAGTAAGCAACTTACTTGAAGCATACACGTCAAAAATTACATTTTCTCGTTACACAATAAGCTTATACCATATTACTCGAAATGTTTGTTTCAATCTTTTAATGATCATGTATATACAATAACATCAGCGGCTCAATCAATCGTAAGGGATACATTCACAGTTATATAAACCAAATGCGTTGGTCACTTGAAATCATGTTGGCCTATTACAGCTATTTCTTTTCATCCTCTCTAACTCTCCTGTATTTTCATCGATATTCTCTCTGCTAGAAGCTATAAAGTTCTTGGATCCTAAAGCAAGCGAAAACTTAATTAATACATGATCAAGGCATATGAATACACGTAATTCTTGTAAAGACTTTCCTCAGATGCTTGGCTGACTAATGAACTTAATAACTTAACAAATTCAAGGGATTCCATTGTGGATATTTTGATGTATTCTATATCCTACTGCTTACTATAAGCGTGTGGTTTCTACCAAACTGTGTTTCTCCAAAGAAAATTACACACGTATTTGTAAAGCCTACGACACAGAATTGTTTACCCACCTTAAAAAAGTGAAAGTAAAGAGGGAACGGTGTATACTATACGATTCTAGTATTACTAAAGCGCGTTTAATTAACAAACTGGTGAAAAGGGAAAGAGGTATATTATTTGCTCGTATACGGTTTTTCACGTGAAAGCCTGGTAAGTCAACAAACAGATGAAAGGATTCGATTTCTAAACAGTTTCTGTTAAAAAAGGTTTTGAACGGGGTAAAAAAGAGAGTGAAAGCTATAGTGTATTTACTTTACCTTGTAGCCAAGATAGACGAGCAAAATGGATTCTGCAAGGCTTATTGTGGCCAGTATCACATGCACAACCCACATATACGTGGGTCTTTCCACCCAAAGGATTGCATCCCAGTTAATAACAGGATTATCCTGGAAACGTTCCTCCGTTTGGTTGAGAGCTAGTAAATAGCTCGTTTTGTCCCCTGCCGCACAGTCATGACTGGAAGGAAAAAGAGAATAATATATAAAAAGTGAAAAGTTTTCATTTTGGTGAATAAAAATAATAATAAATATTTAACGATAGACTTGATGAAACTGGCCAAATATATGGAATGTATGCATATGTATGTACATAGTAATATATTAATATGATCGACATGAATGAATGGATTTTGGTAAATATAACTCTCTATTCGAATATTATATTTTTAGAATTAAATAATTTGTTGACGAATGTCTAGTTGTTTGTTACAGTTTTCATAATTCGATGTGTACACAGACATACTACACTAACTGATTCTAGTATGAGGTAAAGCGTTGGTTGATTAGTGTAAGTCAGTCCTCGGCTTAAACAAATACAATATATTATGGTACAACGCGTTGAAGATATATATATTGTTATTTTGTAAACTTCCTTATATAGATTTCTTTGATATATGAATCAGTTTCAACCTGGATAGAATTCAAGGATATAAATATCATTCCACATTTCCATTGATGTTTATGATAAACAAAGAATTTGATCGTTATTAGTCGATTTTTGGTTTAATATTGTCCTATAGCTTTTATCCTATATTTATTTCACGAAACCCTATTTACATAGTTTATAGTAAAATAGGATGGTATGGAATGACGTGTCATATAAAGCATTCAAACATTGACACATTCAAAAATCCTATTTTTTCATCCATATTTTTTTCCATACGAAATCTATCCATAATCTAATGTCGCGCTGTTATTATTTCCAATTATATCTCAAATTCATCAGAGGTGCTTTTTATATTCTTTCTGTTTTAATTGACAAGGCGTAATGAAATAATCAATGATATCAAAATATTATTAACTATAATAACCAAAACAGCTCTTGGCACAATTAAGGCAGTTAATTCTCCGCTTTCTGTATTACATTTGGGCTCATGGTCAGATGATGGAATATCTGAAATAACGGACATCAA
>JAHZMV010006648.1:0-46840 GCA_027743765.1 Coecobrya sp. COE2
ATAAAGAGGAGAGGCACTTGTGTAAGTTGAAATGCATTTTATCTGTGAGATAGACAGAAAGAGAGGTTCTTTTTGTTAGGTAAGTGGTGATGGTGGTAGTAGTGTAATATCAGGACATACGGAGTGATTGAGAGAGAAGAACGCAACATTTTGTTGAGAAGAGAGAGAGAGATGTATGGGGTTGTTCATTGGGAGAAGGTGGGTGGGTGGGAAAGGTTATTGGAATGGAGATATGATTAGATTTGGGATTGGGGCACTTTGAGACAGAATAGTTTGGGAGATGGAGGGGGTGAAAGTTGTGGGGAGAGGGATGGAGGTGACCTAAAGGTTATACATAGAAGGGCTTGATAGTAAAAAGGTAGAGAGGAGATATCATGCCAACAACATCGCCGCCACGAGTGCAATGCTAAAAACGCATCTCTTCCGATGATACCAACAATTCAGTCCATTTTTATTGTGCTCGCGTTTAGGACTACTCACACACTTATATTTTTGGTGGTGGTGGGGAATAAGGGAATAAAGAAAGGAAGGAGACAGAGAGAAATGAATTTTATTGATGAAAGAGCAGATGCGACAAAAAGTGCCGCTTTATACACGGGCTGCCGATAATGATGGGAGATGAGGATGGACTTTTGGGATATCAAAAAATATAATTACTTGCACCGAAGCTCATGATGATGGTGAGTAGGTGATAGCCCCTGAGAGATAGCCGGCTTGAATGCACAGCAGATGATCTTCTCAGCTTTCGCTTTGTTCCTTCTTTTGACACACTACGACTCAGTTTTAGTCATATAAACAGCGTGACAGAAATGACATGAGCTTAGCTCACCATTGTTGCCAATAGGGTGACATGCACATGACTATGATGACATGCCTGCCATTTTCCTTATCAACAGATTCATATTGCCTAATTCGTTATTAATATCAGCAAATGCTAAAAAAACATAAATTAATGATGGTTTTAAGTGATTGGAGATAAAATTTGCATATCATTTGCTACTGAAAACATCCTCCTTCCTGGCTTTTTCTCTAAGGAACGCCTGGGATAGCATTCTAATTGAAATCAATATGGGCTTATCAATTTCATCCAATTGTTTCTTATCATTTTATGTAAATCAAATGAATTTTCCTAACTGTTCTCACTAACCTTAGGAATAGTCATTATTACATCGACTGGGGTGAAGTGATACACCGAGTAGGTAACCAGCAGCCACTCTGAAGCGACTTATTTGTAAAAGCAGCGGAGGGTCCGAGGCGAGCTAAGCGTGGTGCTTGTCATCTTCAAGTCTGTGTATGCCCTTATTGAATTGGAGCACAACACATACTTTGTTGAGCAGAGAAAACTAGGTTACATGATGAACAGTCGGATTCATCTGCTCTGGTTGGACAATGAACTTTGATTGATCTGAAAAGGGATCAGGTTTGTGCCTAAATGTCACAAGCATACTATGCATATCCATTAATTAGGAATAATTTGGTTACTATATTTTGCATGGATTGTTGATTTGATTCTATCAAGCTCCTTTGTTTGCTTTTGTAAGCACTAATTAAATTGTGGCTTTGGGGATGTCATGATGAATTGATGAATAAAAATACAGGCATTTGTAGGTAATAGAAATGAACATTCAGATTTATTCCTAGAAATGTAGCAAATTTAATAAAAGTTTACGTATAATTTATGTACCATTTTGGATGGATCATTGTAAATACGATCTGTGTATATATTGAAAAAGGGAGACATTGAATCCTTTAGAGTAAAACATTAAATGTAGATGACAAGTTTAACTTTTAGAAGGAAAGGTTCACAATTTTTATTTTAGCTAAAAACTAATCTTTGGTACTTAATAAGTATTGCATTGCTTAACACAAACACAGAGCTCCAATACGAGCATAATATTGAGATTATTAACATAAAGTTTAGTCAAATTTCCAATTTCAGCAGAGACTTGAATTGCAGCTTCATAATGATAAGAATAAAGGAAACAGTTGCAGCGTAAATATTTGCAGAATTATTACAACGTCAGAAATCCTTGGCTTATCTTCCTTCTTCTCGCGTCGTCAAACAGTCGAGGGAACAACGAGAATGTTTGATGACCGGAATATATCAATCCCACGATGTAAAACGCACACTTTGGGGTATTCTAATCGAAGAATTTTTTCTGCAAACTAAAAAGAGAGAGAAGAAAATGAACAATGTCTCATTTTCCCCACATATAATTAACAAACAACAGAACTATTATTTTTACCTTTACAGCCGAGTCACCACGATTCCCAACCACTACAATAATTTTTCCCAGGTTGGCCTTTAAAGTTGCAAGTTCAGAACTTTGTATCAAGGAGCCGTCAGGAGTGAAGGAAGTAATAAAGGGCATATTGATACTCCCTGGTATCGCACTTCTATTGAAACTATATATGATAACAAACGAGAATTATTTATCTAGAATCATGCCCATCAAATTTTTTTTGTTGCATTTTTCTTACTCTTCCTGGTTTCTAACGTCAACAACAATCATTTTCTGTTTTTGGAATTTTGATCGATTTAGGTCAAGCAGCTCCAGGAAATCTTCGCCACTAATACGCGCGCACTTCTCAGACTTGAGGTCAGCTAAGGGTATTGCTTCAGTTTTCTATATGGAAAAAATAGTCATTTAAGGCCATTTGTTGATAAAAGGCAGATGTAACAAAAAAACTATAAACTTACTAAGGCATCCGTAGATGGACTACTTTTGAGCATGGGTTTATCTCTCAGATCCAAATTTCCTGACGTAGCTTTGATTTCAGGGCTTTTGTTCAGCTTAGAATGTTGTGTGTCAGACTCGTAGAGACAAAGTTGTCTCCCGAGATCTGAACAGTTGATGGTCGCAGGAGGATCAAACTTACGACACAGGGCACTTTTCGGTGTATTGCAATACACTTCAACGGAATCCTTTACACATCGCTCAATGTTGATTTCCGGCATATCAGAAAAGAGAAGAATGCACTCATTGAATCCCGAGTTAAGTAGTGATTCCCGAAGTTGGAACAGAATAGAGAGGCCAATGCAAAGAGAAAAGGATGAATCGGCTAGAAGGAGTTTGTCCCACAAATGAAATATTTTGTGCAGTGGGAACACATCTGAAAATTATAAAATTTCACTGGTTACGTTTTGCAGTAATTATCTGAAAGTTATACTTCTTATATATTCTTACGTGAGAACATTGTCAGGAACCAGGGAATTGCATACAGCTCAGGTATGAATCCAATTGAATCCAAATGATTAGTCAACTGGGGATCGTGAAAAGCGACGAGTTGGGAAAATTTTGCGAGGAATTCTTGGATAATCACAGAGTTATCTTTGAGGAAAAAGTTGTAGAGATATTTTGGAATGAACGCAGACAAACATGCATAAGCCATTGCTGCAAAAAATAAAATTTTGATATTATTTCCAGTTCCTTCATAAAATCCATAATAATTATAATGAAATATGTTTTTATTATTATTTACCCTCATTATTAAAATTTAAATAGAGAAAAGGTGCACACAGGGAATCCAGCCCTTGCCAGTATACATACTCCTTGTTACTCACAACCCAGGCTTTTAAGACTCGCTTGAATTTCTGATGTCCTGTAGGACTGGAGAGGAGTTCGTCATATTGATGACACCGAGGAATGTCAACCTCAATCTGAAGTAAAATTTGTTATTAGCATACAGTATTTCAGCAGTATTAACTACTAAATGACCTACAATTTATCTGGTACCTGTCTGTCGGTGGATGTAGGGGTCTCTTTATCAATAGCAAAATATTCTGACTGTACGTCTCCTTCAATGCCCAAAAGGGTTGACCATATCGGTGCTCGAAAGAAAGGTGGAATGTCCAACATCGCCTCTTTGTAAATCGCACTTTTTGTAAATGGAAAGCTCTGCAGAGACAAATAAACCAAATAGTTAGGGAAAGTCGACCCTTGTCAGTATTTTAAATATAGAAAGGCATCTTACTCCAAGTAATCTGTCAAAGAGGACTATACGATGAAATTGATATTCAATATCTTTCTCTCGTATGACCAAAGGCAGCGTTGATGACTCTTCTACCAACACCCCATTTTCTGATCTTGGATGGTATCTGTCAGATTAACATAAATTGTTATTGCAAAATTATTTTTTTACGGATTTACAAAAGGAGAAAATTTCTATGATAGAGATTAAAACATACTGTGGGAATTCCAGTAAAGGATAGTAGTCCTCTGCGGGGATGTCGTTCAGTCTTTTGCGTAGTTCATTTAATGGGAGAATGATGACCGTTTGGTCCAATAGTAACCCTCTTTCCTTAGACTTTCCGCTGGACTCACCCTCCAATGTCATTGAACTGTGGAATATTTTAAAATAAAAATAGTAAAATTATGCATAAAAATCTTTCAAATAGATAAAAAATATGCCTATGTACATATTGTAAAAACTAACTTGGGCACTGACAAAACCGCTGGTTTCTTCCGTGTGAGCCCTTGCCTCCTCAGTTCAGCAATTACATCTCCACCCGCCAATTGCCATAAATAGTAGACCTCTTTCAGTGAACGAAATTTAAGGAGATCCGACGTGTCCGTCGAGGACGACAACGAAGATAGTACCATAAGAGATTTATTATTGTGACTCGCAAAGTTGCAGCTATCTTTAAGAAACGTGGAAGTTGAGGAGGATGAAGAGTCATTTGAAAGTTGACGTCGAGTATCTCCATTCACCACATTGTTTTCTATTCCACCCTTCTGCTGATTGTCATCACCTCTCCCATCACTTGCCCCAGTCTCATTATCAAAGGAACATGTTTTACTAAAATTAATTGTAAAGGGCAAAAATTCAGAGCGACTTGTTTGGGCCCAGCTCAGGCTGTTTGTTACCATACTAGTAGCTACGTCGTTTACACAAGTAATCTCAGAGTTATTATCTTCGAAAGGATTGTCAGATTGAAGATGTTGCTGCTGTGAAGGCTGTTCTTGGGAAAATATTCTCATGTCTTTTAGAAGCTGCTTAGCCCATGGTCGATTTGCCGGGTTGACGATAAGGCATTCCTCTATTAGAGTCTTCACAGCAGGACTCATTTTTGCCAGAAGATGAGAACAACCCACATCCTCCAAAATGGAGGAAAGGGCACTGTTCCTTTTATTGTCATCATCTTTGTCTCTGAAGCTAGTCACCTTTCGTAGAATTTCTGGGAGTTTTAGATCCACCCAAAGTTCTTTCCCGAGCACCAACTCCAGAAGAATTAGCCCCAAAGACCATATATCACAGTAGTGCATTAAATTACCGCTCCTAGGACTATTTAGAAACACTTCCGGAGCGAAATATTTGGGAGAACCGATCGGGAATGTAACATATTTCCCTCCGTTCGTCATATAATACAAACCATAATTAAAAAGTTTTATATTATCCTCATCATCTATGAGGATGTTGTCCAAGTGGAGATTCCTATTTGTAATACCATGCTTGTTAAGATACTCTAAGCCAGACAGGATTTGTCTAGCAATTTTGAGAAGATAGGATGAGCCGTTGATGGTCCCAAGCTCAAATACGTAAGGGGATGATTTGAGAAGTTTTCGAAGAGTGTTTGTGTGATTTTCTGAGACGATGACTATTCGTTCTAAAGAATTTTAAAATGCATTATGTGAGTATTGATTAATCAACATTTATTAATTGTATAGAACAATATTATTATTTTTTAAATTAAGAATTGTACCATGTTTCCCCCTTATGATGTCAATATATTGTACAAGATTGGGATGATTTAGTGACTTTAAATACTGAGATTTTCCTAAAATCCGGATACTATTCGGGGTTAAGGGTAACCCATTTGTGCCACATGTATCCTGTCGTTGGCTGGAAGTAAAAAAGACCACTCCAAACTGGGCGTTCCCTAAACGTCTATCTTCCCATGGTAAAGCCATTGCAAAACACCAACAGGGTACAACTGCACATTCCAAAGTAATGTCATATTAAATATACACACATGACCACCAAAAATAATTAGCAATTAATCATAAAATCAAATATTATGAAAAAACTGTGCGATGTATTCAATACCTACGGCCTTGCAGTCAGCAGCATGATGTCGACTAGAGATTAATAGTAGACATTAAAGAGGCGCTTTTAGAGGCACGATACAGATGAAAAAGATACGAAATTGACGCCTGCTAAAATAAACTTTATAACGATATGCATGTCATGAAATCAATCGTCCTTGCTCCATTCAATGTTCCTTCGTATTTTTGTCACGGAACCTGAAAAATCAAACAATCAGAGAGACAAAACCATCCATTAAAAAGTTTCGTGTTAGTTGAGTGAAACGCCCCCTTTTCTCTTAACACTCTATAATTTCATATATGGAACCTTTTATTAATGAAGCCAGAGCTAAATATGTTCCATTCTCTAAAAATCTCTAGTCGAGCTATTCCTCAGTCCAGCTGAATAAAGACCGTTTTGTTTTTTACTGATTTTGGTCTCCGATTTCCGGTTTCGTTTATTGTCAAGTAGTGATTCAACTTAAGTAGTGTAGTTAACTATTTTAACAGCATTCTTCAACAGAGGCACACAGAGTCACACGTCATTATCTAGTTTGCATTGCTATTAACACTCTTCCAGTTTCACCAGTTTTTTCTCATACGCCGTTATTCTTGATTCAACGGTGGTGACACACTAAAACTGCAATTAGCGTCTCCACACGCGTCCTTGTCATTCTTAATTATTTTAAAGCGTGTCACGTTAACAAATTGTTCGTCAAGTAAATTAGAGAAAGAAAAAGAGGAACTTTTTTTGGAAGGAAAGTGCTCGCTAGCCAGAGGATCCAGAGGAGAAGAAGAGTGAAAGCAAATATTTGTGTAAGGACTGACGATAAATTGACATGACGAGACAGCGGTAGTGGCTCTGATAATGACGATGACAGTACTGCACGTCACTTTGGTCACGTCAGGTGTACAAGCAAACACGAAGCTGCAGAGAAGAAGAAGAGCCTCATATCCGAAAAATACTGGCTTTCTGTGAGCTGCTTTCTTCACGCTGGGAGCACAGATGACCAAAGTACAAAACTCCTCTTTCAACTTGCAGAAACACAGAAGGGAGGAGTTCCTTGCCGTGTCTCTTTTGATACAGATAAATGCTAGGGTTGACCCGTTTCCAGAAAATCCTAGTCTCTACAAAATGGTCGTTAAAGGAATGCATACAGATATGGTACATAAGAATCAGATAAACTTTCCAATTTTCGGCCTTTTATCACTACTATATATACTTAATTCTGTCAGGGAAGCGTAAATTAATGATTAGTGCTAAATCATATTCTTCATCAAGTTTTAGTTAATTTTTTGTAGGTAATTAGTTTATTATTACGCATACCTACTAAATTAAATAAATATTATAGTATAGTAAATAAATAGCAAATAAAAAACATTTTATCAGACAGGATTAATCATTTTAAAGACAATTTTAGACATTAGTAATGTTCATTCCAGATTTATCGAGCGACACACACAGACAGACACATCCTTGATTTGTATCCTAAGATAGCTCTACACTAGCTTTGTAGACAAATCCACCAATTATTATTCTCAACACACTGCCCAATCCAATCATAGAGAAACCAGGGCAATATGAAATTCCACTAAAAAATCCCGATCATCCTCACTTTTTTCCTTGTGTGTTGAGTAATAGGAATATTTTTTGCAATAATAACAACAAACATGACTAAGGTTACAGGTTTTTGCAAGCTGCTGTTTGAATAAGCGGAATGGGATAGGCTAGTACACAGAGAGGGGATTTAATAGATACTCTTTTTCCTCCACCTACATTTAAATTAAAATGATTTAATTAATTAATTATAATCACACTCTCTGCACAACACACAACAGTACCATCAACTCAGCAGCAGCAGCAAT
The DNA here is from genome assembly GCA_027743765.1 of Coecobrya sp. COE2. NCBI lineage: Eukaryota > Metazoa > Arthropoda > Collembola > Entomobryomorpha > Entomobryidae > Coecobrya > Coecobrya sp. COE2. The sequence goes on from JAHZMV010006648.1 coordinate 7,893, forward strand.
TAAAATAAAAACACTGTAATCGCTTTAGTAGATCAGCTGTCCATTGAACAGTATTTTTTCCGTTTAGAAATGTTCCAATATTTCCTGCAACGGTTGGTTAACCACACGAGGAAAAAAAGAAGGATAAATTAGTTTAAATTAAAAGTTTAATTAATTTTTTTGTTTAATTGACTAGTTTAATTAGGGAGGGATGAGGAAGAGAGGAATGGACAATGCAATTTATTTTTGTAGTAGTTTTTATAGTCAAGTGAAGAAAAAGATATTTGAGACAGAAAGTGTAATAAAAATACATTGATAGAGTCTGTGACTGTGGATTTTTTTAATTGTCAAGATGGTTAGTTAAAAATTGGTCATTAAGTTGACCAGTTGATGATGAGATATTTGATGGATTTGTGAAAAAGTAAAAGAATTGTTGTTGTATTGTTGTAACCGTTTGTACAAATACCTCAACCTAAACAAAATTTGTTGACTGTAATTGTTGTTATCATCGTCGCCAATTTGATTTGTGATTTAATTACTATCGGAAGAGTAATTTGTACGAGCTGTGATATTATTTATAGTTTGTAAAATGATAAAAGAGTAAGTTTTTGTGCCCTATACCTTCCTATATTTAAATTGATATATTTGATTGACGTCACACCTCACACCTATCTGCTTTGGTAGTTGTATGAGAGCATTTCTTAAACTTTCCCAGACTGGTTATCATCATCTTTTGGTTGTTATCGCCAAGATAAGGTTATTATTATTTTTTATTTTATTTTTTTCTCTCCTTATTTGTATATTTTTTTAATTGTTGTGCTATTTTGTTGCACATTTTAATTTTATCATATCCAGAGCAAATCATTTCACGTGTCAATGAAATCTGTAATTTTGCTAATTAATGCAAGTATTTAATAGTCTAATATATTGTATAGGTAGTTAATTAATTGTCCTGTAAAAATTGAAATTGCGTGATTGTGCTGATATTGTTTACGAACCCTGATATATATAATTACAATGTATATGTCAATTTACAATTGCCGATTCATAATGTTTTTTTCTTATGGTTAGGTATATTCATTAACAGTTAGCCGTACCGTTTTATCAGCCGTCAGCCGCTATGATGACAAGTACAAAGTGGACTTTTAAATTGTTTTGATTTTCCGTCATTGATTTAATTTGATTGGTATATTCTGTTCTGTTTATTTTGATAACATTTTGTAAAAATGTTTATTTACATCACTTAATGTAAATGGTTTGTTGATTTTATATACCTAGCTATTGTTGAAAACAGGTCGCCAAGTGCATTCGGAAATTAATCTTGTAATTAGTCATGGTCAGTCGACATTCTGGACTTACGTTTATTTGAACTATATTCAGGGATTGAGTCGAGATTATATTATCTGTGTATTTTTATATATGCAGCAAATATTTATCAGAATACATGTTATTTTCCAATTTTGTGTATTTGTTTTATTGACAAGGTACATACAATTAGGTAGGTATTAGGTATCGATTAGATTGATATTGGCGAAATGCTTTCCTGTCACCACTGTTGTTCTGCTAAATTATTTTCGTAATTGATATTGATATTATTAATACGTGTGTAAATATGTTGTGTTCACAACGGTTCACTATGTACACTGGTACTTGTGTGTGTTCCCTTCTCCTGTATATATAATCTGTGTATAAAATGCATGAATTGTTCAATTTACTGCTTCTATGGCACCACTCCTGTCGTCTCCTCTTGGAATCTATCAGGTAGGAATCAATTATCACTGTTATGCTTGAGCCGTTCCTTAAGAAAGTCGTCACGAAATTGTGTTCTAGTGTGCTTGCATTTTGTTCAAATGCTGAGAGAAAGGTAGAAAAGAAGTCCAAATGGAGCTACTATAGTACCTGTAGATCGTAGTCACACTAGTAGTTATCGTATTTGCTGCCTCAAGTAGTTTTTTTCGTCTAAATTTGCCACCTACCGGAATATTCCAATTGTGATGTGTTTGTACTTTTGTATCTGGACATATTTTGATTCAGTTCTTTAATTCTGTTCCAAAAAAACTATCTAGACACTTGGTTTAGTTACCAGGAAAAAAAATCAGCCCGTTCAGGGCACCCTTGGGGGTTAAAGTGGTCGAGAAAACTGTCTGAATCAGAAAACTACAAAAAAACTTTTCCCTGTGCATTCAGTCAACTGATCAGAGTCAGAACAGATAGAGAATTCAGATGAAACATTTTGGCAAGGAACTTTTACTTACGTCCATTTCCAATCCCTGGGCTAATATCAAAGCCCAGAGGGATGTGTATCAGGCCAAAAAGTTTATTATTCCATGCAGTTTGATACGATACGGATACTATTTTTGCCTTGGCTATATACATTGTTTCCCAGTAAATTGTCTACAGCTTCACTTTTTCCCATTGTTTGTTTTCGGTGAAATGTACAAACCTTTAGTCTCAGTTAATCGTGTGTGGAACTTGTGTTTGGTCTAGGAATCGTCTAATTAGTTTGTGTTAGTATGATGAATCCTTTTTTCAGCCTCCATTGACATGGCATTGTATAAATATTATTGCATGTGATATGAATTAATGAATAATATTATGGCTTCCTACACACTGGCACCCTTATCACTGTTCACTGTCACTGAAGCTCGCACGTGATGTTGCGAAAAAAAACACAGTAAAAATGGCAATTCACATTCAGTTGCTGATTTTTGTAGAGAGTCTATATCCCTGTATAATAATATTGAATATGTGGTAGAAATTATCTATCTGTTGCATCCATCCACTGCTCTGCTTATTTTCTAGGGGACTTTGGGGCCATTTAAGACATAGAAAATAGGTACTCAAACATGCACACTTAAACACAAAAACTCTCTCCGTTCCCAATGAAGATTGATGATGGGATAAAATGAAACCTCAAACTTCCCAAATCCATTCGTATTGTTCGTAATTCTTACAATATACACACACGATGTATGAATTTGGTACGAGGAAACCAGTTCATCAGAGAAACCTCTGCAATATGAGATGAACAAAGTGTACGCTAACAAGGTTTAATTGAAAATCGATAGGCAGCAAGTCTGATTTCTCTTTTGTTCATTACTTGCCTCTACGATAATGACAAATATGGAGATGCTTTGATTAATCAGTGTTCAACAAATGCGATCGATAAGAAAACGTACATTATATAGTACGAATGTAGTTTTAGCAAGCATTCTATAATTTATATACTGATAAAAGGGACTAATGACGACAATGAGAAATTATTACCAGTTGATTCCTTTCGCTTATCTAACAAATCATAAAACTTCATTTTTTTCCATGTCATGTAATTTTATGTATGGAATATTTTAAAATATTTAATACATTATTTGGTAGTATAGTTTTTCCTTCAAGGCGAAACTCTGTGACGGCGGTGATGATTTTCTGATCAAGGCTGAATGTCTCGTCTCTCGTATGGAAATTCCTGGTACTACAATGAGAAGATTTTTATCAAATCCTTGAAGACGACGATAGGAATTCTTTTTTTTGCATGGCATATAAGAACGTAGCTAAATGATTGGTTAAGTTGCATCTTGAAAGAGTTGCTGAGATTAGATCAAGTTGTGATCATTCGCCTATATAGAAGCCGTATTTTTATGCTTTCTTTTGTGAAAGGATTTTTTTTTGTTGACTGAGATTGCATTATTTTTACCACCATCAGGCATTGATGCGAAGCAACGGAAAGGAATATATTGATGATCATATTGATCATGGCTGTATCATATTATAAACAGGATAAAAGAATGCCCAGCCAGAAAGCCCCGAATGAAATTTTTCTTTTAGTAGATAGAAGCGTGGAACATCGTTAATAATGATGGCGATGGAAATGAGAAGATAATAATAGTGCTAAAGTATCAGTTGGGTGGTATAGTTCTACCTCCAATATATCCCTGCAGTAGACGCCAATTTTGCTGGAAAAATGGTTTTTTTCTTGGCTCTGGTTTCCTATTTCCCGAATGTATTTTCTACGTGGTAATGATAACGGCGATAAAATATAGTGTGGTAATGTGTCCAATCCATGTTTATATAAGTCGTTTTATAAATTTATGAAGTGTAAAAATCTGTCTTAAATATTTCGTCCATCCTGTATCTGTGAATTCTTCTGTTTAGCAGCAGCAATAAAAATTTAAAAGAAGCATCTGGATTTTTTCCTCATTTTCTCTGGAATGTTTGGCAGTCTATGCATTTTCCAGGGATCCTTATTGCAAAAGGTTGTAAACTATAGATGCATGGAAGAATTTCTCATATATTGCACATTTTTTCCAGGATCGGCCACCACTTTCCTGTTGCAGTTTGAATGGATTGAGGGAGTGGAGCTGACATTGAATATGAATTGAATAGTTGTAGTTTTGTCTCTATATTTTTAAAATTGGCCACCTACACATGTTATATACTGGACACGCTATTTCCATACGAATTCCATTGTTCTTATCATATTTTGTGTGGGAATAAAGATATATAATACCCGTTTGCTATCCACCGTTAAAGGTTCGTACGGAAGTACACGTGTATGTCGTATTTTTCCATTTTTATCTTTGTTCTTCGCTATTGGCCACTTGCCCCTTATTTTCTTCATGCATGTGTGTTCATTTCAGCATACATCACGTCACATGCACAGGAAGAAAAATATTTTTGACTTGAGGAACTGAAATGGTGAAATATAAGAAAAAAAAAGAAAAGATAACATGTTCAAAAGTCACATCTCATCCGAGCTGCCTGTGTGTGGTACATGCATTTTATTGAAAACTCATATTTACGTATGGTTATATATACGAAATACATATTTATATCATGCACATGTTTATAAGAGCGCATTAAAATGCTTGAGTTGATACAAGAACGCGAGGAGGCGAAGCCAAAAAATACGAATGGTATGGATCAAGCATTCTTTTGAATCTTTGTTTCGTTTTATCGAAACTGGAGACCATGAAAGTGCTCTTGTATCCCTTCTCTCAGAAGTGGATGCAAAAGTTCATGTTGGACGACGATGGTGAAAGTGGTTGAACCAAGAGACAGGTTTAACATTTTATTTTGTCGTCGTTTTATACGAACTTTCCCCAGTTTCTGCAGAGCAGGTTGAAGTTAAAAGGTTAATATAAGTAGAAGAAGAGAAAGTTGATCACGATGATGATGACAGTGATGCCATTTGAAATCAAATCTCTAGGGGGACTCTCTGGTTCTCTACTGCTTAGTTACCTCTTTCTTCTTGATGTGGTTCTAGAGTGGTATTTGCTCATTTATGAATATTCTATATATGTGTGTGTGCCTCGTGAGGTCTTGTGTCTGTTTTTTGGAAATTCAATTCATGTGTAGACAATGCAAACAGTCGAAGACGGAGAAACGAAGAAGAAAAAACAGGATAAGGCCATTTAATAATGTGTCTTGTAGACGAGCATGTTTATTCTGCTGTGCTCTTTGACTTTTTGGAATTTTGGATTTGGCTTGCATGCTTGGTGGTGAGTGGAAAAGTCATTCAAGGACTTTTAGTTGTCGTCATTATTATTGCTTTTCAACTTTAACATCATCATCAACTTTATGGCACTGTTCTTTTAATAATAATGAGTTCAGTCTGCAATTGACTTTTAAAAATGTATCACAGGAAGAAGAAGAAGTAGGGAAAGTAATGTCAACTCAAGTGAACTGGACAAAAGGAATGAGCAGTTGAAGAGCTGAGAGCATTTTATTTTGATAATAAAAGGGGAAATGTTGCCAAAATAGAATGTACATGAGACAGACACAGTATTAACGGGGATTGAATGAAGTGAAAGTAAATATTTTTATTAACATTATTTTTCGAGAAAGGTGAATAGGTATTAAGATGTGGACGGAGAATAGAGGACAGAAAAGGACATTTGCCTAATTTTGTATTTATTGCACTTTTTTACTTCCATACGACGACATGAGTGAAAAAAACGGTTGGCGAGGAAGGGTAGAAATAAATATGTAGGTTACTTGTTCCTAAGACTACCATAATTCATGCATGCCACGATGACGATGATGAAAAGACGGAAAATGTCATCATATCATTATCAAATGATAGCGTTCGGTGAAAGCACATATTATGATGGGTAGGATGTCTGTCCGTCTTGTCATTCTGTATACACCATTAAAGTAATGTATATTACTCTTAGCAAAACATGTCAACTGATGCTAATACTATTTGACCGGTGATGGGCAATAATTTAAGTCAAATCAATTTGCTCAAACTATCACTGTACCTACTTTTGTCCATATTGTAAGTTCTTGTGTATTTGTGTCTAATTTGTTTAACCTCGGAAAATGGTTTGAGCTGCTTGCATACATGCACACATGCAAATTTTATAATCATTGATCATATCATGCAACCTTCATTAATAGTAACGTATTATTTAATGGTACTCTTTATTACTGGGTCATCCATTTACTACGCCTTCTTCCGCCTCCAAACTTACAGCAGGATCCCATTACCCTTATTTTATGCTCTTTATTACTTTGAGTGACCGCTCTACGTTCATGATGATATGGTGGTCGTGCAAAGATACTAGACTCATTGGGTTATCCAGTCTTACTACTTTAGTCACTACTTTGGCTAGTGACTCATCTCACAGAACAAGGGACACTATGATCTTGTAGAGATAATCGCTTCCATTACGATAACCCTGACGGGATCTACGGGGTACTGATCTACACGGGTAGGATTAGATGAGCCGCATTGTTCAGTGATCTTGACGACAACTGTTAAATGAACTACAAGCTAGCTTTTGCTTTCACTCCAACGTACTACTTGAACTAACATGAAAGAGAAAGCTGACTATTTGAAGTGGGCATTTTATATGTTCCACTAAACTTCGTCTCCTTCGATCATGCTGGACAACGGATGAGAATTTTCTCTCTGCAAGAAAGTCTAAACGTTAACGTTACAGTAAAATAAAATGTAAATCGAACAAAAAAGTAAGTAGTCCAACTCTGGAGCTTGGTATGTACATGTATCAGCAGAAGAGGGGACAGCAAGACTGTTGAGGATTGAAAAACTGTATACATTGTGCAACGACCTATAGCTAAGTATGTAGAATCTATTTCATGGCAACATTTATAGTACTACAACTTATTTGAAACGTATGTAGAAAGAAAGCAGCAGATGATTAAATGGTAGTAACTAGACCATCTAACAATCCATTTGAAGAATAACTCTGAAGACGGAAACCATTCATGGTTGTATCATTACATTTTTATTATGGAACACTTCAGTTTTCTGGGATGACACGAAGCCAAAAGTAGAGGAGCAAAGCTTAATGTTTTCAATTCTTTGATGTTAGTCTTGAGATACCAGTAAAAGAATTGTTTTTTAGGATATATCTTTTGCTGCACTCTCATCCTTTTCTTGTAAGTCTTTCTCCTCATTACATTATAGGCACTCACAGATTATTACCATTTTCTTGCTTTCTTGCCTATATGCCTACACAAAGATCCCTGGCGGCACCACCAATAGCGTTGGTGTTGGTAGTGATGGGGCAATGGTAGTGGTTTGTTGTTGGAAGCGTGCCTAGAGAAAACGAGAAAGTGTCGTGTTCCATTTGGGCATAGTACTAAAGTTAGTGGCAAAAATATGAACAGGAGAAAGAAAGGGGAGAGCTGGTAGATATAAAAGTGAAAGTCGCATATAAAAAGAAGCGTTATCTTTATTACATATACATATAATGCTGCTTTTAGCTGTTGTGTCATCATTCTCTTGATCCTCAGAGAGTTGTTTTATTGACATAATTATAATAATAGTAAAAATAATAACAATCGTACGAGCATCGTCATCTTCTCAAGATCTATTTACTTTTCTGCTCTTGCTCCCCGGGGGTGAACTCATGTTGTCGTGTTTAAGTCTGGAGTGCGTACGCACACAAGAAACACAAAAACACGAAGGAAGAGCAGCTTACTTTAGTTTACTCTTTGGAATTTAGCATGTTCTGTAGATATAGTATTTTTGTATATTACATATAGATATCCACATATTGATGCTATCTAATTATTAATTTCGTGTTGTGTGTGTATATCGCTATGTCAATATCACGGTCGATCCATTCGCAATCAAATTACTAGGTAGTTTACCTACAAGCATCAAAATAGCTATTCCGATTTACAATTCGTGAGATATCAAAACTCAACCATGAACTTTCAGCTTTTAAATGGATTTTTTCTTGTACAAAGTAATAGAGCAAAAAAGAGTTTTCCATAATTCTAAAATGTATCCAACACTTTTTTAACTTTTTGTATCCGGAGTGCTTCTACTCTGCATACTATATACTTATGACTTTCTTGGCCGAACGGCATATTTTATTTTTTTCTTGTCGTTTGTGGCGATAATGTATAATTTGCAAGTGGCGTGTAAGCCACTTTTTCATGTCATGTCTACATTTGTTTCTACAAGTAGAACGAAAAGAGAAGTAACACACCATTTCTCGGGTAGAATTTTAAAACAAGTTTATGTTTATGTTAGTTTCTTATCGCATTTATATTTGTATGTCATGTTTCGTTTATGTATAAATATTGGTGATAGTATAAGGGAAGCAAAGATGGATTTAACAGTTTAATTTTTATATTTTTTAGCATGTTTGAATTTTTCCTATGTACACATTTTCCTTTTAAATATAATAGGTGGTATATCTATATAGTCGTCTGAGACTGTTTTTACTAGTTTCGTGGGGTCCCAGTCATAACTTCTCTATACGAAGAAGAAGAAAGAGACACTCACACTGCATCGTAATCGGCGTTCTGTACGTGCTCAAATATCATCTTGAGGAAGAGCGATCAGGAGGAAGACATGATGAACTCAAATGTAATATACATAAATCAGTCTTTTGCTTGAGGAAAAGCAAGGGTTCTTCAATTCAGCCGTGCCGTAGCCCTTTCGATTCTTTGCATTCCTCCTCCTCCTCTGCAGTCCTTTTAGTATTTCAGTTGGTTTCACACAGATCCCTTGAACACGATCAACGTCGATGGCGTCGATTGTCCTCATGATGGCACACATCAGTAGAAAGAGAGAAAAGTGTTATTTTTACACTTGTTTTTACACTTGAGAAGATTGAGGGGTTCAGATCGTCACCAGGGGAATTGTGGAAAGAGATAGGGAGAGAAAATGAGAGAATTGAATGACAATGAGAAGAGATCGATTGGTTAAAGATGATCATTATTGGATGAGGATGAGACCCTGCTTGCTTTCTCTGTTACACTCGCACCCCACATTCCTGTTGTCTTTCCAATTTAGACCTACCACATAAAATGGTACGACTTTTATGCGACAAGATAGCGAACCAGTTGGTGATATATTTTAAATGCCGGGAACAAGTGAGGATATGTTGTAGGCTTACACACATATTTGATTTGAGTGAGGGGTAATAATAATTAAGAGCATTTTAATCGATTAATTTGGAGCAGGGGTTTGGGGTTGAGGAAAGTGATAAAATGAAGGGGTTCCATTTATATAGTGGAATTTCCGTTCATCCATCCTCGAAAGCCAGACTAAAACACTTAAAGTGTACACATTATCGAATACTGGAAAGCAGTTTCATCTTCCTCCGTAAAGGACGCACTATAGTATTTTCTCACTGAGACTACCATAGTGCTCCTACTTGGTTTTTTATTGCATTGTTACACCTCATAAATCCCACCGCTGACTACAACTACTTTCCTCCTGAACGGAATCGAGAATGGATGTTATAAGTTTCGTAATGGGTTTTATATTATTATCATTAAAATCCCTACTCAATCTCCTACTTTAGCTCTTCTATATATACACGCCTCTTTGCAAAGAAAAATCTCAATTTCTCTTTTCCGTTTCATTTATTTATTATGTACCGGCTAGGAATGTTGGATTTCGGATAAACCAAGCTGTGATGTTGATTTTAGAAACTGTGGAGCCAACTTGTATAAATATTTTGATCAATGGTAATGAAAAGTTTGAACTTGTGGTAAAAGCAAAATCTTACAGTGCCTGAACTCGCTTTTTTGTATAAAAAAAAGTTGTGTCAAATTTATCTTTTCCATTTTCGATTATAAAGTAATAATAGCAATAGCAAGTCTTAGCCCTTTTTGCTGATTTTTTCTTTTAAAATGGGATACTAGGTTATTGTTGACTGCTCTTATCGACTTCCTTTTCCTCATACTTCCTTCTGCAATGCGTTTTATTTTCACCTTGTAGCGTGGCTAGATACTTTCCCTTTGTACATTTGCTACCAGCGATAGCCAAATGCAAAGTTACCGCTCCTGCTGTTGATGTCTCTTTTATCCTTTGTTTACTTCCGTTTTCCGTTTCTTGTTCTAATCCCGGCGGCTCAATTTACGGCACTTTTATGACACTGGAGCTATGTACATCGTGCGTGTTTGTTGAACAGCGAAGAGGAATGGGAACGTTCACGGTGTATGGCACAAACCACCTCGTTCTGGTTGTTGTGGTGCACACATTGGAATATATTTTTATATCCAATGAACCTAAACATCTAGATGTAATATTATAGCATCGTTGGATGATCATTTGAAGACCCCAGGAGCAAAAGAAGGCATTGGATGGCTTGGTTACTTTCACTTTAACTGGGGAAAGTGGAGAAGCAATGACAATGGCGTATGTATGGCAGTGTAGTACGTACTACTCCATCACAGGGCACCACGTTCCACTTTAATCCATGCCGCTTACTCCACAAAGAATACTAAGACGTGTGTACGTTAACGGAGGAGTAAAATATGTAGAATTTCATTATTAAAGCACATCTTTGCCGAAGGAAGGAGATTGCAGATTCTATCTCTAGAAAATGTTAGGATGAAGGCAAGTGAGTATAGTGGTACTTTAGCAGCATTAAATTATGCTTAGATGGTTGGTCGAGTGGCTGTATGAAATGAATGAATGATGTGGATAGAGAGAGGAGAAGGGCCATTTTGAAGAGAGTGAAAGCGGTAGCAAATGAGTGAAATGAAATGAATGCTTTATTTATTATATCGCTTTCTCTCTCGCTCACTTTTTCTCCCCTACATCCAAAGAGTTTCCTAACAATTGTGGCATTGGAAGTAGAGTTTTGGAAGTTAGTGGCCCACACACAAATGCCACACACACACACAAGTAGCTAGAGAACTACGCATCCTTTTGATACATGCTACCAAGACCAGCGTTTATTCTTTGCGCTATTGTACCACCATCCTAGTTCATAAATTAGACTTGGGCCACATGATGATAAAGAAAACCCCATGAGTAGAAAGATCTTCACTTCTCGATGAGTTGGCGAGTCCTCTCTTCACTTTAACTTATTCCATATTTTATATTTTCGATTTCATTTTCCCGTTCAATGTGTAACATGTAGTTTTAAGGGGCCTATAAGGGGACATAGGCATCAATTGACAGTCTCACCAGTGTGCTGCTTGAAAAGGGATATTTCTCTAATCTGCGAAGAGTCCAACACAGCACCCATTACTTGTATCAAACTTGTATTCTGTTTTTCATTCTCCCGAACGATTCTCTCCAACATTTTCCCTTAAACTAATAAATATTGACGCAAACTGTCGTCCCATGGTTTGTGCATATACGCGCGCTACTCCCCTCAAATCTACAATCCCTTCGCAATCTACTTTAACAACAGCGGCACGAACCGAGAAATAAAAGTGATTTGATTTTTCCAAGCCGAGTCTAGTAGTAAATAAACCACTTGTCTTCTTCCAGTATAGCAATCGTTATTCTTGAATCGTCAGGTCATTGTGGTCAATCGGCGTTCATCTCACGGCAAGCGTCTCTACATATTGATATAGATAAACACTGTATTATGTTGATATAATATTCTTAGATTTTCGGATGTCTTCCTTGATACTGTGCAATCACGTGTAACTAAACGCGAACCTGCTGCCGTAAAATTCGTTAGTTTACCCTGCAACTGGCTTTCGTTTATTCTCTTATATATTTCCTGACCACCTCTATCGGTCTCTGTATCATAGATATAAATGTGGTGGCTGCATATGGGGGTATATCATATAAATTTATTTGTCTTTCTGGGTACGTTGTTTGAAAGAGATAAAAAGTGAAAGCGAGTTGGAATTGAAAATGTTGAAAGGAAGAGGAGAAATGGGGTGATACAGAAAAGTCAGAAGAGCCGGCACATCTTTTTAATCTCCACAGTTTACCAACTCGTCGTCGACTTTTTCTATGCATTCAGTACATGTACGAAGCGACGGGTGCGGATGTGTTATGAAAGAAAGTATAAAAGAACACTTAAGCATGTGTTCCACTTATAGGCCTGCGAACCGAAAGTGTAGTCACAGTCGTCGCCATTGTTACGCAAACGAAGGCACATTCATAAATGAGTAGGCGAGCAGTACATGAAATACTTTGAAGAGTTATAGCTGGTATACATGTTCGAAACAACCTCAGCCATTTTTCAACCTTCCCATAGCACATTACTTTTGTACAAGAAAGCTGATGATTTCTTTGTAGGAAGAGAGAGAGAGAGAGAGGGGAACATTTTTGTATTGCTTTATACCACTTTTTCCTTTCCATTTTTATTTGAAAGCACTATGTAATAATAATAATAATGGCATACCTATATACCTTCCCCTCGTCTCCCGTTCTTCCTGTTCAACTGATGGAACTCTTTTCAGTTCAGTTGATATCCGACGGGGCTACATCTGTGGTGTACAATTTTGCTAACATATTTTAAATGGATAGCTGGATTAAATGGAATAGGTTTTTGGGAGCTGCTTTGCTTTTTCATTTATCTGTGCTTACTTTTTACCTTTGATATGAAGTAGCATACCTACAGATTTTAATATGCATGGGCACGGAACCTACAAAAATGTTGTCATAGTTTATTAGCGCTGGATGCTAACCTCAAGGCATTGTTAGTACGTTGCGAAAAAAGTAAAAAAAAATATGAAATGGGGAAAGAAGTGAAAATTAAGCGGGAAATAATGACAGAGCGGTTTATACACCTGTACAAGATTAAATCAAAGCTATGAAAGAACTCTGTTCTCATGTTTATACTTCAAAGCTGAATGCGGATTTTAATTGAAATATCGTTATATTATATTGAATCAGATTTTGCTTCAAGACGTTAACATTATGGCTGATTTGCAACTTTTAGCTTCGTTTGTGAGGAGGGGCAATATGAAAACAAGCAAAATGTTTTTGTTTCTTATAGTTGTTAAAATATGGGTGGAGTAGGTATGTGGATTTATAATGTTCATATTGTTTATTCACAGCAAGATTGCCAATGGGATGAACTTTTCACTGGCATAACGAGAATTTTAGTGGTTGAGAGCACATGGGTGAACTTGGAAGAACATGGTGACATGAGCGCCATTGGGTTCGAAGAAGTCAAATAGAGTTTGAATTTCGATAACTAACCAAATTCCGAATTCCAGAGGAATATGATATTGAATTTCTATTTTAGGAGAATAAACTTACCAAACATATCATATATCAAGTACTCACTCCTATTTTTGCTGAGTATAGATACATTCTATCTTTGCTATTGTTTTACACTTGTATAATTTGACATGATTTTACGATTACTATATCTATGTTTTCGTTCAATTCTTGCAATGAGAGATGTAAATGGGGAAAGATCCACAATCAGTGAAGTTGTAAAATGGTAATGTACTTATGGCGGCCTCCCTTTGTTTTTTGTTTGCATCGAATGCTTTTATATTGAATAGATTTTACGATGTTGTAGAATTGGTATGATTCCTTTTGTATGTATTATGAATATGGTCTGCGTGCATTGAAGGAGAAATAGGAAATGAAGTAAAGAGACGACGCCGAGGGAGAAGAGAATAAAAAAATCCAAAAATGGCATTATTGTGTTATCCTTCCGCACTACACACACATGTACACACACAAGTGAAACGGGATGTTATGATGATAATATGGCTTAAGTTGGGTTGGCTGGTTGCTGGTACTTTTTCGCTCCTGCTCGCATTTTCCCCGTTTCTTCTCCGCTATATGATGTAAAGTACAAGGGAATAAAAGAAGAAGATGGAAAGTGGATAGGAAATAGTAAAAAATAGAGAAGAATTGCAATAGAGAAAAGTAGAGAGAGAGGAGATATGGAGATATATATAGGGATAAGTAGGACTGGTGAGAGGAGGACGAGGATGATGATGTTGATGATAGGGATGCTTTTCAGCCTTCTTGCTTCCACTTGTCTTTGTCTAGTTGCAATATATTGCAGTGCGACGTGTCTTAGTTAGTTGGGTATTGAGTTGTGTGTATGTGTGTGTGTTGACGCAAGTATTGCATTGTAAAATTCTATATACATATTTATGAATGCGATACGTTGTACTTGCAGTATACTTTATTTCCCTATAATAATAGTTTCCATAATAATACTACGAATACGATAGAATTCGTAATAAAATCCTCGTATTTATTTCCCGTTTTGGTGGGATATCGTGCTCGCATCCTATATGATAGACATATATTTTTATTTATTCCCCGGCCAGGCCAAAGGCAAGTTTTTGCCAAGAGCACTTTTTCACTTTCTTACTCTATGGAGCTTGTGTTCGCTCTCTTTCTCTTTCTTTCTCTTCGTCTTCTTGTCTTGTAAACTTTTTGCTGTACTGAAACACACATGAGTTGAGTACAACCGACTCGCATTTTTATTATTAGTATTATTATATGCATACAAAATATTCAGTTTGGGTATATTCATGGGAAGTGTTAGTACAAAGTTATTGACCAAAGTCTACCCCATGTCACGTTTTCAAAAAGAAATTGTGAAGTACTCGATTTACGCACGGCCCCATGTACTGTTAACGGGTATATTAATGATACAAGAAATTCTACTACTAAGTTTGGCTGTATTTCTTTTCGATGAGTAGTTATATGCATAACTTAGGTATATATGTGTAGGTATAATGTACATAAATGTTATAGTTTTTTGTAATAGGGCAAGTAAACCACTGGATTTTCCATTAAAAAGCATTACAATTCGCATTAGCATTAGCTGTATTGCTTTTTTTAGGATGTCGTTTTAGTGGAGATAGTCTCTGTCGTTTGTACTCCTGGCTGTTTTGCTTTCCCTTCTTTCTTTGCCCGAATCCAAGTAATCTTCTTCACTTCTTTCTCCTTTTGGCGTTGTTGTAGTTTGTGTACGTTTATTTTATTCTTTTGTGTTTCACTTGTGTTGTGTTCTTTAGTTACTTAACTAGCAGAGAAGAAGAAACGTCTGACGTGTGACGCTAAGTATGTTTACTGGGATGGATGCATACATGAGATGGATGTTTGTGAAAAGTCTTTTTTGTCTTCTTGCCTGACGAACTGAATTTTGTTTTCTTCCTTTTAAATATACTCTCTCGGTTGCGTATGATTGTGTCAAGTCTGGACTTACGCTTGATCAGTCGGGCTGTTCCTTTGGTGAGAAGGGAAAAGAGAAAGAAGACGGTACAAATATAAAGTGTCAATGTTTTTTTCCTTTTAAATAGCCAACTGCGTATGTATGTGTGTCTGTATGGTAGTATACAAAGCGAGGGTGAAAGAGAAGGAAGCAAAACGACGGATGAACAAAAATTAGTTTTCTCTCTCTTTCTTTCTCGCTTCCTATTTCTCTCGTTCGTGCTCATTCTCTTTGATTGCGATTGTGATCATGATGGTGTGTGGTGCGGTGATAGTTGTAAACAAGCTACATAGAAGAAATGAGAGAAAAAAAGAAGGAAAATGGAGACAACTTGTTTTTTTTTCGTTCTTTTATTCTAACCCTCTTTTATTTGTTGCTTTAATAATGTTTCCATACTTTCTCTCTTTCTCTCTCTCCCAGTCTCCAGCTCAACAGCCCGGAGTGGTAGTAGTCGGAGCGCAGCCTTGGTGGTGGTAGTGTGGCAATCAGTATTACTTACTTAAATTGTTTTTATTGTGAGTGAGAAAAAAAGAAATGAGAAAAGCAGGTTGGTTGTTTTTGGTGCTCCATTGTACTGTTGAGTGGTCTGGTCTCTACTATCTGCGTTTCTCCTGTTATGTGTGTTGTTTTTAATCGAAAATCCCCTGTTGCTTTTGGGGAAAAAAAGAAAGGGAGAGAAAGGGCATATGGACCGAGTTAATTTCATTGGGGCTGCAGGGTTAGGCAAGACTTGGTAGGGAAAAGGAAATAAAATAAAGAAGGAAAGGAAACGGGATATGGAAAAGACAGCAGCAGCTTTGGTCTAGAAAGCAGATTGAAAAGAAAGGATTTATACCGTTTTTTAGTTCGGTCCGTTTGGAGGAGAGAGCTTACAACGGTTTTAAGTTAGCCTACAATGGCCAGAGCAGACCAATTTCCTTTCTCTGGATGGAGATTTTTCTCCGCGTTCTTTTCATAAAATAATAATAGGAAGGAATGGATCAGGTCATAAAGTAAAAGGCTCAGCGTTTTTGTGTCTGAGCATTTTGTAAGCGTAAGCGTGATGGTCATCATGATGATAAAAGAGAAGTAGAAATAGCAGGGAAAAAAGTTTTTGAAGCAAGGAAAAATAAGCAAGCATCATTCACATGAGGCGGGTAGGGTCTGGGAAAGCAAAGAAAAGAGCGAAAGCCAACGTCGGTAATGAACAGAGCAAAAACGACGAAGAGAAACCCGCTTGGCTTGTTTGGCCTGGTCTTAGTTGTGGTGCACGTCCACGCCAAGGAATAGTCCGAGTTGAGAGAGTTGAGGAGGGAGACGTGAGCTTGTGAGAGTGAGAAGCAGCAGTAGTAAAAATGGCCACTGCTACTTACATTACAAAGTATATAGTAATGTAAGCCTTGGTATTTTTGCAAAAGTGATTTTAAAGGAAAATTGTTGCTTTTTTATTGGAAAGATACGTGCAGTTTTATTTCGGACCACATATCCACAGACGCACGTGACGGTTCAAGTGTCTATCGTTAACTGTCAGATTGTAATGAAAAAGAAGGCGGAGGGTTTCTTAAAGGTGTAAAGGTTGATTACTTGTTATTGCTTCATTTTCATGGGAAACACTCCAACCGTGGCTGACAATCAGCAATAAGCCAAGGACAGTATTACAGTTGGGAACTACGAGTATTGTAATGTCCAGGACTGAGAATTTATTTTCGGAAGGAATAACTACCAAGTGAACAACATCATCAGCATTACGAACATACTTTCCCTTTGGTTATGTTGTTAGTTTTTCCCGAAAAAAAAGTTTAGCACCAGGGTACAGAAGAAATTAGCGACGGAAGTATTTTCTCTCTGAAAGGAAAAGAGGGGAAAGCAAGCGAAACAAAAAGTTAAATTTCCTTTTGTGCGATTATTGTTAAATGACGGGAGGAATTTAGGTACATAAAGATAGTAAAAGTAAACTGAAAGTTTGCAGATGCATGGCAAATGCGATAAAGTGCTTAATATTCGGCTTCTGCAGCAAAAATGAGTTTAGTAGTTTCATTTAGCCCCATGTGTTTGGATGTGATGGGGTAGATGAAGAGAAACTGAACAAAGTAAAAGTCCTCTTCTTTTCATCCCACGAGTAAAGAGACCACACGTTTTAATATTCTCTACGAAAAGAAGGTTCCTTTCATGTTGTTAATTACTTATTAGTGGAATAACCTTTATACCTATCATAAAAGAAGATAAAAAAAACAGGAAATTAATTTAGTTTTCACTTTGTTAGTGTTTGGGAGAGAAAGAGGGGAGCGGTAAACGGTGTGCAGTGTGGTGATAGTATTTGAACGAAAATAGTGTGGGTTGGTTAATATGGTGAAATTGTAAGCCAGAAGGTGATGATTTTGATGGTGCTAGTCCAAAATTTAATTTATTACACATCCACGAAATTTCTCTCTCCTTCCTTTCCATTAATGTTACTGGTTCTTGGAGAATTCAATCAGTGATTAGTTTGAAAGTCGGATTATATTGCAAAATTTATGTATTTGATTTGTGGTTGAACCGTTGACAACTAGTTTCCTGTATGAAACAAAATGGAGCAAAAAGTGACACGTTTTTCCGTTGTCACATACACACACCCGATTGTGTAAGCCTTAACCTGCCTCGTACACAAATTTCTTCGGAAACTTAATTCACTATTACTTATGTGCAATAAACAGACACATCAACAAATCATCATCACCAAAGGAACGTAACGTACAACACTATATTCACACCTCACCCTCAGTATTCTAAGTTTCATCAAGTCGACCAGGTATTAAAATTTTGCCTTGCTGGCTTCTCTAGAGAAATATTCCCTTTTCAGAAAGTTTAACCCACTAAAACCAAGCGTAAAATGGTAAAAGCTGTAAAGGTAAGAAAGGCATGACATAAAACATTAGTAGTTTTCTCATGAACGAATTATATTTCAAATTTACATCTGTCAACCGTAATCTCTAATCTGCAGCATTGAACAAGGCGAGAAGAAGAATGCCACGTGTTTCCTGCATACTTATTATACAGGAACGAATACTTTCTCCTGTGCAATGTCATGCAATTTGCTACCATAATTTTACACACGTACCTATTTGAGTTGTGACAGTGGGTTAGTTATAGGATTGGTTATTTTGTGTGCCCTATATATCGGCATTCGTGTCAGTCAAACGAATGCTTTATTGATATGGGCTTGACGGTAATATTGCACTATAATGTTGGTTGAATTTTGGTCTTTGACTGGCCCATCTATTTGCTTTTTTACTCTGTTGTTTGACATTCACAACAACACCAGCAGAAACCACTCTTTCCTGAGAACAGTTTTGTGTGTGTGGTGACCATGCACATACTTTTAAGTACAGAAGACAACACGCCATACTACTACTACTACTGTCTACTTTGAGCATGTTGTAAGTTAAGGTGCTGCAGGTGGTGGTTGTGCCTTTTTTGTTCGGCTGTTGTTTTATACATTAGTTGAGAAAATAATAGAAAATATCAAGAGGAACTTCCTCTTTGTCATTTTGTCACAATGACGAAAAGGATGGCCAGCCATTATACATGTATGTATGTATGCGTACATATATGTACATATATTATTGTGCTTGGCTACTTCGTCGTGTACGTACGCTGAGCATTGAGCATGAATTTCTGAAAAGGAACCTTTGGAGGAGGAGGAGATAGACCGTTAGAGGTTACGTGTATTCATTTTTATTATGTTGTATGTGTACACATACACTTGATATGTACATGGTATCGATATAAAGTATTCATGAGAGTGTAAGCCATCATCATCATGGCCGTGGTGATTCAAACAGTCTATTTGAAATTTTTATTGTTACTTACGGCTACCTTCACAGCATTAATGTTTCTCCTGCTACTCGTCCTAGTATACCGCATGGAGATGGACATTAGATAATAAATAAAAACGGGTATGATGGGCAGCATATGTGCATATAAACTGGGGAAATGTCATTTAAGAGTAGATCGTTTTCAGTTATTATACATATTTATCATACATAAATGTACATATGTTATTGAATGTTGATGACGGCATAGACTATGGCCTGGCCTTGGATTCGTTCTCCTTTTCTAAAGCTCCGTTAAACTAAAGTACACCTATCATGTCTATCAGATAGATAAGTAAATATTATTATTATGCATTTCAAATAACCCGACAATTTTGAAAACAATCAGACTGCTTGCTGTTCCCTTTTGTCAGTTTATCAGTTGGGTTCTGTCTGTTATTTTCACTGTAATGCCGTGTTAATATCTATCAATAGTAGTAGAAATCTCAATAATATTGTGACATTTTGACTTGGCTTGTGAATCAGTCCTTTGAAACTATTAAAAGGAGTACGATTCGTTTGTTACAATAGTTTCATAATCAATAGCTGTAAAGTGTCGTATGTTATCTCGAATGTTTAGGCCCATGTTTATTTATAACAACTTATTCCGACTCAAAGTAATTGAATTGCAAGCATTAGTTGATGAAAGAGAATGAACACCTTCAATTTGTTTCTGTAGATTACTACAACTTCCTAGCAAGGTAACAAAACATCGTGTTCAATTTTTATCATTATATAGTAATGTGTCGGTGTCGAATAAAGTGCGCGCTGTACTATGTAAATGCAGCCGTCGGAAAAAATGAATCTGAGTAAACAGGATTTTGCTCGTTAAAATATTCATTGCAACATTTGCTTCAATTTCTGCACAAGTTGGATGTTGTGATGATATCAGATATCCACTTGGCATGAAACGATCTCAGAGTCTAACTTTGCCGTAGTAATGTACCGACTTTAGCTACCTCGTTTGTAGAAAGAAAGCTAAAGCAGAGAAAGATCTAATGTTACTAAAGTGAGTGGAAGCCGAGGAAACGGATTTATGTGAAGATTGTTTCCAGCACATTTTTCATCATGATCCTAACAAGTAATTATACAGGAAGGGGAAACATGTATATTTTATTTCCTCTGGCATTTCATAGATAAAAGGGTTTCGAATATCGTAATTTTACTTTTGAAAAGTATCATATTCTGGATGAGTAAGTGGGTAGGTACATGATGGCTGAAGAGGTGGCTTAAACAGAAGTAAATTCGACATGGGCATAATACGTGTCTACGTGTGTAATCAATGTACGTAATGTGGATATCGAAATATAATGTACATTTGCTTTAAGCATATTATAATATGATACTCGATTCATGTCAGCATATCTATGTCTATTCCTATTCAGTCATATAGACTATCGGTTGGTTGTGGTAACATGCTCTAATGGAAAATTAAGTGGTCCTCCTTGGTTCGTATTGAAAACCGATGAAATTATGGAAGAACTATTTATTACAAAATAACCGTGGCTGGACTATTATGCCCGACTACTACTTGATATGGCTGGAAAAACTATAAAAAATATGTACCTACGTACTATAGAAGCAACATGAAATGCCAACATAACGAACGAATGGCTTGCACACTTTAACTGCATACCCCATTTGTGTAGTATTTAGTTAGTATTGTATTGCATTATGTTTCTTCCTCTTTGGTGGTGGTGAATTGGTTGGTTTATTGGTGGTTGTTTAATGGTTAGATTGAATGTCGGCCGGCGTGCGTGCTACTCACTCTCTCTGTGGAAACAGAAGTAGTGCTAGTCACACCGGTATAAATACTGACAACTGACTCGGCAGAATCGTTGTATCGAATGTCAACCAATAATAACAACAAAACGTCTTTTGCCAGCAGTGCCATGGGCAATTTATTATAACCTACCTACCAACCAACATATATTGGCATGAATGGCATGGCTAGGCAGAACAGCTAGCCAACAGCGCCTGACATTTCCTTCGTTTGTTAACTCAGCTTTCACAGTTCAGCTCTTTTTCGGATAGTTTGCGGGGTCTCCTGCTGCGACCGACTTGACTGAATGTAATATTGACTCTTCTGCTTTCTCCTCTGATTTTCTATATGTATTAGTATTCCTTTTCCCCTACTTTTACTGTATGGCTGAAGGGTAAGTCATATTGAAAAAAATATGATACTAGGAAACGAAATATTGCTTTTTTGTAGTATTGGAACAAGCAATATGAGTAAAAGTACTGAACAAATAGCCATATGGCTTTTTATGATTTTCTTAAGTGGCTAATTGGAAAATGTATTGTCAGTCGTCATGACCATGAGGAATTGGGACTGGTCTCATGGTGCTCTTGTTTCCGTTCTAATAATGGACAAATGTTAATGATTTTCATAGAACGACGACAACGTAGCATTTTGCGGTCACCTGCAGCCCTACATTTATTGCACACAGGGCCTCCGTATTTCCACATCAGTGATTATTTGGGGAAACGCTAATTTCTCTTGCTACAGTATTATTAAAAAGCATTTTGTTACAAAGTACAGGGCTAAATATAGGGCGGCTCCTGTTAGATAACGGCACAGGATGGAGTGTGCACTTGAAGAACGATGAATAGGAAATAGGAAGCAGTACAGAAAAGTAAAAAAGGCTTTGGCGGAATAATTACATTTCATTATTTTCTCCCATTTCTTTTGTTGGAAAAAGTTTTGTTTATCAAAGCTTTAAATTAAATTATCACTTTGTCATGCAAATAGAGGTGCTCATTCATGCTGGTTGATCTTTTATCAATATATATGTATTTGTTTCCATGGCACCATTAATAAATTACTATTTTGCCTACAATATTTCGCAATACTTATGCCACTCTACACATCCCATTTTTATTCTCTTAGGCCAAATAGAATTAGCGAAAAAAGGAAGGCTGTAATTGAATTTACTTTCCTCTTGCTTCTCCTGCTTGTTTTGTCGTTTAATTTTGTTTAGTTTCCTATACTTACTTTATGTTTTACTGTTGTTGCGGAAGAAGCCTTTCCTTTTTGAACTGTTATCATTGTGCATAATGCATTCTTACTACCATGATGATGCGATAACGGTGACTGTGTGTGGACCCAAGCTTGGCTGTTGAACCTATAAACAGTTTCCAGACATTTCATTTTCATTCTGCTCCTCCTGTCATTGTCCTAATGAAACGAGTGGCTCATTATTTTCTCATTAATTTTTACTCGTCATGAGTCATAAAGATGATAGTGAGGATGAGCAAACGAACTTCGTATATGCTTTGAAGAATGTATTTTTAGAGAAGAGATTGAACAAATGGTAGACAATTACTAGTCTGGAAATTACTTGTTTGCATAAAAATGTATATGAATCAGATGAATTGTTTCACGGATATTTACATATTATTTCAGAATGGGTCGTAAAATACGGTTATTTGACATTCTCACTGCACACTGTATTTCCGTATGTGTTCAAAAAATTCAATTAAAGTCGAGTGTTTTATAGAACAAAGGTCATAGAACGGTTGAAATGTGTTCATTGTTTATTCATCCATAAAGCTTCATAACAGTGCGTTTACCGAGTTGTGAGTACATAATACTATTTAGAAGGAACGAATGGACTCGTGTTCTAAGTTAATTGAGTTTTAAAATTGATATGCAGCCAGTCACGCTGTTATGTACATGATTAATAATTTGAATGATGAGAAACTTACTATGAAAGCTACATAGAGGTGTTGAGACTCTTGTGTAATTAAATCCGATGGTTCTTGTTTAAGAGAATTAAACTGCGCAAATTGTCAATTGGGAAATGTGTGTACAAATATACATACATACTACCCAAATTAAAATTTGTGCATGTCATGTCTCGTGTCGTCATTTATCAGTAATTTCATATTTGCGTACCGGTCAAGGTTGCGAATCTGCAGTGGTATCGGAATGAACTAGACAAACGGGTGTCATATTGAAAGTGTCTTTTATGTACACATTATTTAAGTACCACTTCAGTATGCATTTCATACAGCTCACTAGACGAGTATTTTGATTACTTAGTTTAATTACAATGGTACCTTGACATGATTTGCAGTAAATGTTGGCATTAGAAATGAGATTTCGACAGTTGCTATTAATATTGGTTTCTTCTGTAAATAATTTAGCAGTTGTAGTATTGGTCGATATGAATTCAGTTTGCTTAGGGCTTGTTCAAATATTTAAATTAATGATAAATGGAAAGTAAAGTAAACGATGAATTGATACCCATACATAAAAAAATTGTAGTGTAAAACTAGCGTGTTGTGATTATAATTGTAATTTTTAACTTTTCTTTTGTGTTCGCAGGTTCAACAAGAAGAGCTAAAGCAACCCTTTGATTATTAGGAAGCAACTAAACAACGTAAGTCTTTCTTTCAAATAATGATAGCTTGTGTATCACAGGCTGAAATGAATTATTTAGAGAATAGTTGCACAGTTTGGAACAGTCCATTGTGTCTTTTACCTGAAAATTGTCACACAATGCGCAAATTTTTCATATAAATAAATCTACGTGGACTGGGCCATGGTGTGTAGCAACAGTACAATTTCAATATTCAATTAAAAGTTACATAGTTGTTTACTAGTATGATTACTAATCAGTCATTTTTGTTATTTTTTTCTTTCTTTTAGTGGTATTTACTTGTAATATTTGGAACGGACGCCTACAACATATCAATACTCACTGCCGTCATCGCAACCTCAAATTTTTACCACCAACACAACGGCAGTTACAAGAAACATTTTTATTTTTACCTACCACATGAATTTGTAGACGACTTTGACAAGAAGATCAACATATATAGTTTTTTGTAATATTTAGTAAAATTGCGTCGTTGTCGTCGTTAAATATTTACCGTAGTCTAGTAACATGGGACTAGTAGGGAAAATGCTACAAAAATGCGGTTTGTGGGTCCTGTAAACAGCTGACGCCATCGTTATTATAACTGAACAAAGTACATCATCAGAGGTGGTCGATTTCTGAGAAAAAAGTTTACTCCTACTGTGTTTAATCATGTGTGATACTAATTCTTTTCCGAAGTACATAATTGGACTGAACGCTACAAAACAAAAGATATAGTGTAGTATTTAGTAGAACGTAGGAAAAAAAATATCTTTGAGATCTCTGGTTACTTAGTTAATTAACAAAGAAGTAAAAAATATCGACATTGTTGTGGGATCATCGTTGTCGGCTCTTGTCATCTATCAACAAGTCAGATGAGTCAGAACGGTGGGAGTGACAAGAAGAAGAGCCAAAATGATATTATCCAGTTGAATAACATGCCTGGGAGCAACCCCAACCCGGCGGGAGGAGCTGATGTCACCGATGGCGTTCCTCGTGTACGACTGGCAAGCTTTGAGAGTAAGTATTTCGTACACAATTGCAGATTTAAAGTAGACTATTCATATTCTACTGTATACCATACTGTAATAATCATGAAATTGTTGTGGAGCGACCTAGTAGTATGTACATTGTGGAACTCCGCCCCCAGGAAAATATTGGTTTTATTCGAATAATTATTATAAAATTATGAGGCTGTAGCGGTCTTACAGTCGACAGTGAGTTTTAATCATTGTCATAAAAGTGTCACATTATCCAAGTCAATACTGCTGCAGTCAGAGGCTTCACTAGGGGTCTTTTTATAATGCATAATTTTTATGTCCGTGTACTTAAATGTATCTAGTTATTATCAAGATAATGGCGATAATGAAAATGACCTTTTTATTTGCTAATATTAAGCTCAGTTCAGTATATGTATACATGCTTTAGTTTTCGGTGGCTTGCTGTTACGTCGCTCACTTATGATTTTTCTGATTGGAGTCAACAACGAGAAAGGCATTTAGAAAAAAGTTTTTTCATTACATGTGTGGTTTTTCATGGCGTATAATTCAGATAACAATTTGGGCATTACACAACTTGTTCAGCGATCTCACTGTTGGGCATTGTGTTCACATAGCTATCTCGTCTCGTCTCATTCCGACATTGCCATTTTAACCACAACGGCAATTTCATTTTTATTTTCGCATGACTTTTTTACACAATGTTGCAAAAATTACTGAGGCGGACTTGACTGTTTTGATGCCACCGTTGTTACGACTAGTTGCCGTCGTTTTGTGTAGTTTTATTAGCACCCTTGATAGATACCTTTCTGCTTGATGATCATGATAACAGCTATAAAAATAATAATTCTGGCATTTTAATGGCATTTAATATGACGCCACACAGAGAACACTTGATGTTACTACATAACTCCCCTTCTCGTGTGTAAACAAAAAATTGCCCCACTCTCCGTGAAAAGTTCTCGGGAGAAGTAGCGCTCGTTCTCTGCCACAATAGTCCTTTACATAATTTTGCGGTGGTGGTGCCCTGGCATTTCATATTATTAAACGATTTCATTCCATAACAACATGATGGTGGCCTCTGGCTTCCTTCCTGTGCTTTCTTCATCCATGATGTGATCATCGTCATGATCAGTGGTGGTGTAAACTAACAACAGAGAACATGAGAACAATTCCCTGGAGAAAGGAAGGGGAGGTTACCTTTATATTACTACACAGTACTCAGCTCCAGCTGCAAAAGCTCCCTCTCTCAATATTTTCCGTACACATGCATGACTTTTGTTTCCATTTGCATTTTTTTCATTCACCTTTTGTGCTGTTATTTGGAAATAAGGATAACAACGACGGCCACTTCGGTAGCTCTCATGGAAATTCATATGATATTCATGGAACACTTCTCTTTTCATGATCGGCGACATGCACTAAGGTCGAAGTCGAACGCTGTTAGCCTGCATGCCACATCCACATGTGCTGGAAACTTCCTGTAGGTTTTTTAAGTATAGGCGTTAATGTGATTTTACTATGGCATGTGTCTGTAGCATGGGCACTGGAAGCTGGAATAATGGTAATGTTTAGCTGTATAATGATCATGAAAATGAGACAATTGATGTACAATAATATGTTAACGTCCACATTGTTATTTTACCTCCACCTCTTGCCAATACTAGGACATTATCAGCAATGCTCATACCAAGGGCAATAGGCTTTTATTATTGAAGGGATAAGCAATGAAAACGGATTCTTTATGTTAATTTCACTCTGATTTATTTAATCCTTACATGCATACGCCCTTTGATTTGGTTGGATGGAGCGTGGAGGCCATATGCATGGAAAGTTGCACACATCGTGATGGAAATGTCGGGGATCTTTTTGGTCGAATCCCAGAGAAATCATGTAAAATCAGTTTTAATGGGAAAAGTCGAGGAAATCTAGGCCTTTTATTAAAATTCATTACAGTAGATTCATTTGCCATAGTATAGTATACAGCTGCGGTTGTGTGATGTCATTTATAGGGCCAAAACTAATGGACCATATTATTCCGCCAAAAGTCGGCTTGTCTACGTCCACGTAGATGGATGGGAATCCGCTCTCTTTCCCTCTCTGTCCATTTGTCCATCCTATTCCATGATTTATTTATTATTGACAGGAAAGCATTTGAAATGGCTCTCTTCTCCTCCTCTTTTTTCGGATTTTACTTGACTTTCCTGGAGAAGCCATGAGAATTGAACTAGATTAGACTAGACTGGGATTATACTATTAGCTGTTTTTTGGTTTATGAAAAGGAGTGGACGTAGTACGTAAACATACAAGGGTTACCAGAGAGGGTAATGTATTTGCGCTTTTAGCATGTACGCTGCGGTGCGCTCATTGTGAATGGGTGTGGCGGTGATTGTCTTCTTCTCTCTAGTTATTATTATTATTATTACTCCAAAAATATATAACATTGTTATGTGAAGGGAAAATAACGAGAATGTGAGTAGAGGTAAGCATGGTCAGAGAGAGAGTCGTAGTCAGACAGATTGGGAGCAGAAAAAGGCTAAAGGAATATTATAAAGGATGATCGGTCATTCTGAAATAAATTGCATTCATGAAGGTATATTCATGACTCTACCCGCTATTCATTTCTGTTCTGGAGTAGGAGGCCTTTTCATGCCAAGAAAAAGGCGAGTATGTCTTTTTAAAAGCTTGTGGATCTTCTTGCAGCAAGATCTCTGGTGTCTATACGCAAGTAGGCACAATGGGATAAATGAGGAGTATCAGAGAGGTAAAAAAATTTGACGGTATAGGGTAACTAGTAATCTTAATGGATTCCTGAGATGAACAAGCTTACATACCTATGTCTGAATTGATATCAGTCGGTGGATGTGTTCGTACGTGGTATTTTTCTTTCTTTAGCGTTGTTGTTTAGTGACTTGACTTATTCGAAGGTTAGAAAGTGAGATGGTAAAGAGGAAAAGAGAGTGTTTGAGACTCCACATATATAGCTGGTTACATGCACGCCTTTTTCTTCTGTCTTAGGTAGTGGAGCGGACGAGAAGATAAATGATTATCTCTTTTAGGTGTATCTATTGGAGCGTGAAAAGAACGGGGACGGAAGAAGCAGAGAAAGCAAAAGGGTGCTTGGTTGTTGGTAATAAGAAGTGCTGGTGCTAGTAGAATTGAAGTACATACCATTTTTATGGAGAAAGGAAAAAAGGTAGAGAGATGGATGAGAGTTATTACTTTTAGATGGTAGATAGGTTTATGTATTACCATTTTTTGTTGTAGCTGCTTAGCGTAATCACCTTGTTGCATCAGTCAGTAGTAGTGGCGTCGTCATCATTATTTGTGTGTCCATTATAGTGAGTGTCTATATTATAGACTAGCTTTATTAACGGAAGATAATGCACAGGGTGTACATATACTTAGAACGTGAAGAAAGTAATGCGTTTGTGCTTGGCTTGTTATGTTGTCATTGTGACTTTAATGGGAAACCGATGGTGACATGTAAAACGGCACGGGAGAAAGTGTATGTATAAGTTATTATAGCTAGCTATATCATAGAACAAAACAGAAATCCTTGGATTGGTTTTTGTTTCCAAATTACGAGCTGTAGAGAAGAGGGATTATTGGCCTTTGTTGTCTTTGTTAAGCTCGTTAATATTACTGTTTTGTCGAGAAAAGTAAATAGGTATTAGGCTTGTTGCCCTCTCTGTTGTTGTTTTGTGGGTGTTTGTAGTAATGGGAAGCGCAAAGCAGAAACCTTAATTACCTAGTCGTTTTACTACTCCTCTTAAAAAGAATAAGAGCATTGCCTCATGATCATCATCTCGAGTATGTACGGAGAAAGTAACGGATATTTCGTTGGATAATGGGTCATGCTGATACTCGTGTGCTAGTTGGAATACTCCATGTTGATGATGATGGTACTGCTGCTGCTAGTATGGCACGACAGTTACAGTTGTTGTCGCTTACGGTTGTGCAACTTCCTTTTTACAATTCCCATTTCAACAGGCACACAAACAAGTTGGTTTTTGGTTGGAATGGTGTTACTACCGCCGCTGCTGGAGTATCGCGTTAAAGAAACTGCGGAGGAGCAAGCGACTAGTAAAACTGGAAAAGTGAAAGGAAGGAAAGAGCGGAAAAGTAAGGTTTGACTTTTTGCTAATGGCATTAGCATCTTCAAACTTGACATGGGCATCATGAATATGGGACCGGAACTATTTTGCTCTGTAATGTAAATTTAGTGAGTCATTCATATTCATGAGACAGAGAGATGGCAAGAAAGAGAAAGGTCGGGTTGTCGTCGTCTGTTTATTTATTTAGAACTACTGTATTTCTCCTGCTGCATGAAGTTGTTGCGTTGCTTTCCTACTACTGGACATGGCTAGGAGATAGTGATGATGAGGGCACTACTACTACTGATGCTGCTTCTGCTGCTGGTATTTTCACAGTCAGAGTTGTAGTCTCGTGGGACTCTTGCGCTTTTTTGGAAAAAGTAATTGCTATGTTGCTAATTAGCATTTTACTCTCTGCTGACTGATCCTCCTGTCTTGTTGGCCTCTTCTTGTTCTTTCCCAAAAAGACAATTTTGTCATATGCACTGATACTCTTGCTGGCTGATGAAAGGGAACTAGACTTCTAAAGTCTACTATGAGCAGCCACCGTATTACAAACTTGCATGTGTGCGAATGTTGATGAGCACAGTGTTCAGCTAGAATAGAGGCGTTGTGTTAGTATCTGTAGTCATGATCATAAAGAATCCAAATCTTATAATAATAAAAATATTACAAGAAAATTTCCAGTTGCTGCTGATAAGTCAGTCACGGTCAGGACGATGATGATGCTAGAAATGCTCCTGTCGTCGTTGTCATCAGAGGAAATTAGCCAGTATTCAGTTGCTCTACGTGTTTGAAATTTTAATAGGATTTTAACACAGCAGATCATTAACTTCCCGTTTTTGAGCTCTACACTCCATAGATAGCTTGGCTCAAAGTGTGGAAATTAGTACAAGACATTCTCATTCCGTCTTATTTTGTCTGTTCCATTCATTTCCTTTTGTGTGAACCATGTCATTCTGGGTTCTATTGACGCCGAAATATCACCAGATCACTTTATCACGTTCCATGAAGATGATTAATCTTGCGTGATAATCCTCTATAAAGGATCTCACGAATGATCTCTATGATTTATCATTATTATGATTCCTTTTTACTTTTCTGTCAAGCCCTTTTCCGTTTGCACGGACGAGTGGCTTTTGCCGTCTCATAGTCAGTGTTTTTTTATTATTTTAAAAACGGTGATGTGACTGATATGATGACAAATCGGAATCAAAGGTTGTGCATATATGAATGTCACATGAAAAAAAGTATAACCCTAGAGCCACGTATAACATTTTTTCGTTGGATAGTCAGACGTAATGTACATTTAAACGGAGGAACCCGTCACGGTTTATGGGAAAGGCGGGCAAGTGAAGTAGATTTGGGTAGACATACATGTCAGCGATGATGGTATTTTCGTGACACCTTTTGAATGTGCAGATAATATTTCAAAAAAAAATAATTTAATGTGAAAAATGTAGTTTGTCATGGCGCCTGCATAACTGTGCTGTTGTATAAGTGAGTAGGAAGACCTGCGTGCTTTCTTTGTCGCTATCATTCTCCCAACGCCCCTTTCTAAATATGTCAGAGAAAGTCAAGAAACTTACATACATGCTTACATAATATTTTCCCTGCATTTATTCATAA
This sequence comes from Coecobrya sp. COE2, assembly GCA_027743765.1. Taxonomy (NCBI): domain Eukaryota; kingdom Metazoa; phylum Arthropoda; class Collembola; order Entomobryomorpha; family Entomobryidae; genus Coecobrya; species Coecobrya sp. COE2. The sequence goes on from JAHZMV010006648.1 coordinate 38,167, forward strand.
TAATCAGACATGTTGACAGAGAAAGTTTGGGTAGGTGTAAAAAAAGTTGTGATGTGTTGGAAATAGGAAGGGTGCGACTACTGGTAAGACTAGTTATGTGACTTACTTCTCCTGCTGGTGGCATTTTGAAATGATAGACAGAACGACATGAGGAGGCAGTCAGACATTTTTTCTGGAGAATGAAGGAGGAGAATGATGATGGTAATGATTATAAAACGAATAGGTATTTTATAATATCTTTGTGGAACATGCATGATGATGATGGTCTTATGAAAAGAGACTAATTCACCAGAGAAAACGAAAAAAGAGGAGAAAGAAATGTTAGTCATCTTGGTATTATGGCTGTAGTGATGAAAATGGTATTTTTGCGAAATGCTCATCTACCAAAGTTGATTTTGCCCTTTAGAAAAGGTCATATGATGCTAACGGGGACAATGGAAGAAGAGTCTCTCTCCAGGTGAATAAGAAGAAACTTGCGGAGATGGTGAAACTGCCTAGTATTTGGAAATAGGATGCAGGAATGAATAGGGATAATGCGAAAGGGCAGATGAAGAAGAGGAGGAGAAAATGAATGCATAAAAAAGGAAAGTTCATTGGGTTTTATTATAACTATTATAGCCATATAGATGGTGATTTGGAATATACTGAAATATATTTTTACTCAATTCTATAATATTGAATATCTAATATAACGTAACATATTATATCTCCTCTGTTCCTTCATTAGCAGCAGCTATTGTAATCCATTATGTAAGGTAGTGCATGTGATTACCACTCTATAGTTGAGAGTGCTATGAGAATCAGGTGGACCATTTGTTGTATTATCCACTTTGTCACATGATTATCATGTAATATGGTTATTTGACAGGGAAAAAAGACGTGATAAATTATTATTTTTTGCTACCGTTGTTGTTCGTTCCTTCATTTTTTTGGTAATGAATGGCGAAAAAAGGATTTGGTTAAGAAGAGTGATCTAAGTTGGATATTGATTAGTAGCCTGTCTGCGTTTGCAGCGTGTGCCATAAATATATCACCATTATCATCATCGAGTTAGGGATTATTGAGTCATTATTATGGCAGAAGTATGCTTAGCGATGATATAATCTTGTATGTATGCTACATTACTTCGTCTCTCGACATGTCATATCGCCATCTTCGTAATCAAGTGGATGTCATGTTGTATTATTAATGTATCTACGTACATAATGTACAAAGTATATTTCATATAAGACAGCTACCACAAGTTGAACGTTAGACATGAGATAGGAGATGATATGGGGATGATAATGTACTTTCCTTTCTCTGCGATGAAAATGGAAACGTCAACGAGACGAATGATGACACATTTAAACGGATTAAATGGGAGTGTTCTTTCTACTGCCAAAGTTAAAAGCTTGGGAGAATGGAAACTGAGGGAAGGAATGTGCTTACAATTTATTTATAAATTGCTGTACAAAGTAGTTTCTGATTGTTATGTGATATGATGTAATGTTGTAAAAATGATGGATATCTGTAGGAAGAGTGAAAATGGAAAAGGATACATGTGTCGAAACGGGAGAAAATTTACCATAATCGTTATACCTTGTTAAAAGATTTTTTTATACAAACGTTCTCCTTTTTCTCTGCAATGCATCCCCTTTACTTTTTAACCTGGCAGGATGATGAATTTCTCATATTTCCCCCATCAGCATCAGCATACCATCACGTAAAGAAAAAGCTGTATAATAGTCCTCATTTCTCCCTGCTATTTATAACCCCGTTTCTATTCTCCTACAGAATGTAATGCTATCAGTCTAATCATCGTCATTAGTCTACTTTAAAAACAAAAGCAGACTAAGTTGTTTATCAACCAACACACTCATTATCATAGTCTTTCCAGCGCTCCTTTATGACTTGTCCTTTTGTCTACAAACTTTTCCCAGTTTACTTGTTCTCTTTTTATGAAAAAGGAAAGGGAAAGTCGTACTGCCTTGTACTTGGAGATAGGTTTATCCTTACAATCTTTCATTATTTTCTCCCTATTGTTCCTGATCAACTTGTTTAGTAAAAGGAAGAAAAATTAGGGAATGTGAAAAGTGAAAATATCATAGAGCATCATGGTTTTCTTGATGATAATGGCAGTGTACAATTGTATCGTGGATTCCTTCCCATTTTTTATTTCTTCTCTTCTTTCTCTTGCCAAGACTAAAGTTTACTTTCTCTCGTATATAAAGATAAAAAAACGAGAAGAAAATAAAGATTACAAGCATCCAGCCAGCCAAAGAGAGTTGCTCTGATGATGGTGTCACTGTGGTGAAAGTTGTCCTTCGAAGAAAGAAATGATTGAGCGGAGTGAAAACTGGTCAGCTTTTATACTTGGAGAAAACTTTACTGCCTGGCATTGTTCATGGAACTTGTCCATGCTTTTTTGGCGAAAGCATTGCGCGCTGCTACGATTTCCATATACCTACATGCATTTCTAACAGGATGTGAGTGTGTGTGTGTGTATGTGTAGATGAAGGAGTAATTTAGTGGTGGCAGCAGTAGAATCTCCACTATAGTTGCAACTACCGCTGCTCTGGTGGGATCGATAATATTGACTTTTTGTGAACAAGGAGCATGTTCATATTATAGCCAGTGTGCACAGAAGGAGAGAGAAGGAACATAGCGTAATATTACGTTTTGTTCGTGTTTTGTGGTTCTAGTAGTATAGCGCTCCGTTTTACTCGTAAATTGTGGTGGTGGATACGTACTCGCGTGAACTATGCCTCCGTATCATAATCATAATGTACAACGCAATGCATGTAGACAAGTTTCCCAACCAAACAGCGAGTTGAATAGCTCGCTGTGTTTCCAAGCACGAGGAGTAGCGAACATCTTAAAGATTGTAAGATGTTCCTATGGACTCATTTCTTGTTGCATTGATGTTATCTGAAGTGGAAAAATCGTGGAAATAAACAGTAGCTGTTTATTTATGATATGACGGTGTGGTATTTTAGGTCATATGACATCATAATTAATAGGATTTTGAACGGTTAGTAGATAAATAACCTGGAGTAAATTCAATACGGAGCAAGATGTATATTCGAACAAGCGGATTTCATACTCCCATTAAAACTAGAAAAACGAGCAAAGATTTTAAAAACTGTACAAAGAAGAGATTGTGTAGAGGAGATACGGGAGGAGACTGACTATGGTAGAAAGAAACCGATACGAAAGATGCGTTTTCGGTACATGAACTGATACGTATAGTAGTTGTATACATGCTTCCGCACATTTCACACATGCATAGGGCATTGGTGTAATATAGATTAGGGAGAAGTTGTTTCCGTCTTTTCTCTCTCGCAGCAGCAGTCTTGTTGTTTTTATGGGTTTTATATGTGTGTGTCAAGGAGATGTGACATGCTACTTATAAGGAAAGAGGAGGAGGAACCGAGAAAGACAAGAGCAGACACTACATCATAGAGGGCTACTACTACTACTACTGTACAATTTCTCCAGTGTTTTATTTTGTGCACATATGGGCAGCAATTGGCAATAGGGAAAGGAAATGATAGGAGGAAAGTTATTTTTGTGATGGTGTTGGTGCGGTGCTAATAATAATGGAAATAGAGTACGTGTCTTTTCTTTCTCTCTCTTTCTCTCTCTCTCTCTCTCTACTTGTCTTACACTTGTTTCGGCGTATTTAGCATTGATCCATAGGAAAAATGAAGCGAGAAGGTTGATATGATGGCGATATTAGTAAAATTGTAGTAGTCGGGGTGAGCTAGAGCTCCATTCATTTCATATATGAGCGTCATTCAAATAGTTTTCTCCTGTTTTCTCCACGCAGAGAAGTGTAACGGTGTGAAGGGATATCTTGCTAACTTTTCCTGCAGGGCACATTTGTCTCAGGAAATTATTAGGCATTGTTGAGAAATTAGTTTGTTGAGATTGTTGGTTAGACAAGAAAAATAAAACAATTAGCAGTAATCAGGATCAATGCAACCGGACACATTTTCTATGGACTCACGGAACTCTGGAGACACTGCTTTCTTTTCATGGAAGGTGTACTCCAGGTGATGGTGGTGGTGGTCGTTGTGGTGATCCCGAAGCACATTTTATATAAAAATAGAAAATTGTAGCGAGAAAGTAGAAAGCACGTTAGAACAGTGAAAGTTATAGAAGGTGCTTGTGGTAGAGTAGTAAACTGTAACTGGAATGAGTAGAGGCGTGATTGAATTAACATAGTTGATTTGAGCAATCTTTGAATCAAAGGGCACATTAACTACCACTTGAAAGGAAACTTTTTTGCAAAATTGGCACGCGTCACCACTAAACGCATTAGATATATTTTGATTGGATTTACTTACAAAGAAAGTGGAAAATAAACCTTGTTTGTTTGATTATTTGATTGTGGTGGTGGTGGTGGTGGTGTTGGCCGTTGTACTACTGATTGGTCCAGGTTAAAACTAGCTTGGATAGCGATGGAATTTCGAAATCTACTGGATCGATTCCAGAGAAGGGGGTCAGATTACTTTTCGAATTTGCTGGGTCGCCCCCGTGGTATAAAATTTGAATATCTACATTTGATCTGATTACAGCAATTGCTAAGGAATTTTGTATGAAAATAAAATGCAAGGAAAGATTTTTAATTGCTGTTCTGTTTGTCTTGAAATTTAGCTGAAGACGATCTAAGTAATGGAACGGATCCTCCTGGACCGCCACTGCCTGGAACGTCAACTAGTACTATTCCAGCCAGTAATCCTCCGCCGGGGACTGCTGACTCCCGAACTCGCACCATCAATATCAATGCTCCACAGAGAGAAAAATTCTTTGGGAATCGGATCTCAACTGCCAAATATTCGATATGGTCTTTCTTGCCTTCTTTTCTATTTGAACAATTCCGTCGATACTCTAATATATTCTTCTTAACTATCGCTCTCCTTCAAGTAAGTGACCCTTAAAGTGAAGTGTAGGCTGTATTGTTCTATTGATTTAACTCAATGTAATAATTAATATTTTGTTTCGTTTTCCAGCAAATTCCTGATGTTTCTCCTACTGGAAGGTACACCACTTTGGTGCCTCTTATATTTATATTATCGGTGTCTGCAATCAAAGAAATCATTGAAGATGTTGTAAGTAAACCAAACAAAGCACTATTTAACGTACTTTTTTATGTTTCGGAAATATGGCTATTGTTTCTAATTGCTACTGAATTTGTTTGCAGAAACGACATAGAGCTGATTCTGAGATTAATAATCGCGAGGTAGAAGTACTGAAAAGCGGCTACTGGCAATGGGTCAAGTGGCGTAACGTGGCCGTTGGAGATTTTGTGAAAGTGAAAAATGAGACGTTCTTTCCTGCTGATCTTTTATTGTACTCGTCCAGCGAGCCCCAGGGGCTTTGCTACATTGAAACATCCAATCTGGACGGGGAGACAAACTTAAAAGTTAGACAAGGACTTCCAGAAACGGCTGGTCTACTTGAAACAAAAGACTTGAGTAGTCTGACCGGTGTTCTTGAATGTGAACTTCCAAACCGGCACTTGTATGAGTTTGCTGGCAAACTGAGGCTGAATGATGGAGGGTAAGTGTATTTTCAAACATATTTTTCATTATTAGTTTCGTTAATTAATCCAATACATGCTGTTTATTCTTAATATACTAACCATAAATTAATGGAATGAGAGAAAACATGATATGCGTGTTTTGTTTGTCATTTGTGATTGAGTAACTTTATTCTATATATATCCATATAGGGACCTAGCGATAGGACCTGATCAAATACTTCTCCGTGGTGCTAAATTACAAAATACCACCTGGATATTTGGCCTAGTAGTGTACACGGGACATGAGACAAAGTTGATGAAAAACTCTACCGCGGCCCCATTGAAGCGATCCACTGTAGACAAGCTCACAAATACCCAAATTATTATGTTATTTATTCTCCTTATTCTAGTCGCGTTCTTCTCTTCCGTTTTTTCCGTTACATTGGCTAACAACAGCACGGTCGGGTACATTCCATCCGTGCAGGATTATGCGAGCGCCGGTATGTTTCCATAATAATTTATTCAAGTATTGCCATCGTCATAATTGCTGTCGTCATTACAAAATTGTTTACTTTTGCTGTTAATCCACAGGGTTTGGGAAAAAGACTCTCCACTTTTTGTATAACATTCTAACCTTTGTGATATTGTACAACAATCTAATTCCGATTTCGCTGACGGTGACCCTCGAAGTGGTCCGCTTTATTCAGGCCCTGTTCATCAACTGGGATAGCGACATGTATCATGCGGAAAGTGACACTCCAGCAATGGCTAGAACGTCCAACTTGAACGAGGAGTTGGGCCAAGTTCGTTATATCTTTTCAGATAAAACAGGGACGCTGACGAGAAATGTCATGGAGTTTAAGGGATGCACTGTGGGCGGAAAGATATACGGCCCGGAGGATCTTTTCGATGGCAAGAACGAGTTGATTGAGAATCTTGAAAATGATGAGTCGACACGCGCAGACATTCGAGATTTCTTAATATTACTGTCAGTGTGCCATACTGTTATCCCGGACTATACCGAGGGTGATGAAGTGATATATCATGCCGCGTCACCCGACGAGCGAGCTCTCGTATATGGTGCCAGAAATCTAGGATATGTATTCGAAACGAGAACGCCAAATTATGTGGAGATAAAAGCATTAACGGAGACAGAAAAGTATGAAATTTTAAATGTACTCGAGTTTACATCCACGAGGAAGCGTATGTCGGTTATCGTGCGTGCTCCAGACGGAAAGATTCGATTGTACTGCAAAGGAGCAGATTCAGTGATTTATGAAAGGCTTGTGGGCCATTCTTCAGAAGAGGTTGAGGCCATTATGAAACAAACTCAGGACCATCTCGAGGAGTTCGCCACACAAGGGCTCCGAACACTCTGTTGCGCGGTGACAGACATATCACCACAAGCTTATGAGGTGCGTGTAAAAATTAAAGATACAAATAATTTAATAACGGCATAAATAAAATGTGCTTTCACCTGTTTTTTGGTAGGAATGGCGAGAAACATATCACAAAGCATCAACAGCCATTCACAACCGCGAGCTGAAAATAGAAGAAGCTTCGAACCTTATCGAAAAAGATCTGCGATTGTTGGGCGCAACCGCAATTGAAGACAAGTTACAAGATAAGGTAGAGCAGTGATATTAAAATCATATTATGATAATAAGAATGTAAAGGTGAGAATAGATACAGTTTATAAAGGTGTGGCTTTACTGTTCATAGGTTCCTGAAACAATCGCATCCCTTTTGAAAGCCGGCATTAGCGTTTGGGTTCTTACTGGGGACAAACAAGAGACTGCAATCAACATTGGGTACTCGTGTCGTCTACTAAACCAGTCGATGGAGTTGTTAGTTATCAACCGCGATAGCTTAGATGTGAGTATTCAGTTGCATTTTTGTAGTTTGAAATGGCACTCGATAGGAATGCCATAAAAATGAATAAGTAATGTTTTAATGTAATCATTGTATATTGGTTACGTGCAGGCAACAAGGGAATGTATCCTAGGCTACATCCATGCTCTTTCTCGTGACAATAGCCAAACTCTTCCTAAGGAAAATGACGCTGCCGTGATTGTTGATGGGAAAACGCTGAAATACGCCCTTAGCTGTGATTTACGTCGAGATTTCTTAGATTTATGTTGTAGCTGCCGAGCTGTAATATGTTGTAGGGCTTCACCCATCCAGAAAGCAGAAGTGAGTAATATAGTTATGCAGTGATGTTTTAATCGATCCTATGAAAGGAAAATTTAATTGAACAAACCTGGTATTAATCAATTCATTTGTTTTATATCCATGGTAGGCTTTATTACAGCAATGAATTCAAAATATTACATATTACATATTTATTACATGTACGATAACTTTTACTTAATCTTTGTATTTCCTATATTTTGCAGTTTTTCACTTGCGCTCAGCCCATCGCAATGGGTATATTTGAGCGGCATTGCAGCCAAGAAGTACGTCTTCGTTATCCTGTTCTGTATAAGCCAAATCAAGATGCGTTCAGTCTCAAACTGTTTTTCATCTGGGTTGCCAATTCTGTTCTCCACTCTATGGTTCTCTTCTGGTTTTCCATGTGGATAGTCAATTTTGGCATTGTCTGGGATCATGGCAAAGAAGGAGGCTACCTAGTCTTGGGAAATTTCATTTACACTGTGAGTAAAAATTGGGAATTGATTTCCATCCAGCAAGATGTATGAATTGTTCCAAAAAAGTAACTGGTGCTAAATGATGTTTTTTTTCCTAACAGTACGTCGTAATTGTGGTAAGCTTCAAAAGTGGACTGGAAACAAAGTCGTGGACAATGTTCACCCACCTTGCCATCTGGGGTTCCATTCTTCTTTGGGTGATCTTTCTTAGCTTATACAGTTACGTATACGGATTTCTTCCGTTGGGAGCGGAAATTGCAGGAATAGCGTATATGGTATTCTCCTCCCCCGTGTTCTACGTTGGATTATTCATCGTTCCAATGGCTACATTGATACCTGACGTTGTAAAGAAAGGGTAAGCGAAATTTCACGTTTTGTTGAAAATGGGTGGTAGTAACAAAAACTAATTAGTTAAACCTTGATTTATCTTTACAGTATTGAAGGGTCATTATTCCTGTCTCTGGACGAAAGATTCCGGCAATGCGAAGTCCTAAATAAGGATCCAAGCTCTCTCCTC